>LGRX02023267.1:0-25449 GCA_001247695.2 Cymbomonas tetramitiformis | reverse complement strand
GTGTTGCAGTGTCATCAGTCATCATGCACAGGGTCAGTGCAGCAGTGTCATCAGTCATCATGCACAGGGCGAGTGCTGCAGTGTCATCAGTCATCATGCACAGGGCCACTGCAGCAGTGTCATCAGCCATCATGCACAGGGCCAGTGCAGCAGTGTTATCAGTCATCCTTTTAGGGCCAGTGCTGCGAGTGTCACCAGTCATCATGCACAGGGCCAGTGCTGCAGTGTCATCAGTCATCATGCACAGGGCCAGTGCTGCAGTGTCATCAGTCATCATGCACAGGGCCAGTGTAGCAGTGTCATCAGTCATCATGCACAGGGCCACTGCAGCAGTGTCATCAGTCATCATGCACAGGGCCGCTGCTGCAGTGTCATCCCATCATGCAGGGGCCAGTGCAGCAGGTAATCATCAGTCATCATGCTACAGGGCCAGTGCTGCAGTGTCACCAGTCATCTGCACAGGGCCAATGCAGCAGTGTCTCAGTCATCATGCACAGTGCCAGTGCAGCAGTGTCATCAGTCATCATGCACAGGGCCAGTGCCGCAGTGTCATCAGTCATCATGCACAGGGCCGCTGCTGCAGTGTTACCAGTCATCATGCACAGGGTCACTGAAGCATTGACAAGGCGCAGCGCAGGCCCATGTTAGAGTCACAGAGGCATGGATCGACATGCACAACGCCTGCACAGCGATGCCAAATATCAATCTGCAATCTCCTGTGCAGCAGTGTCATCCATCAGCTTGCAGGAGGCCTTCACAGCGAGTGCGAAAAAGGTGATCATGCTTGGTTTCGGCCCGCGCGGACCAGGTGCCGGATGGGGTTGACCTGCGGGAAGGCGACGAGGTAGAGTGCATCGTCACATTTAATCCCACGACGAAGGTGGGCGCCCCTGCCTTGCTGCCCTTGCTTCTGGCCTGGAGGGCCAAGTGACGTGGCAAGAGCTTACCAATTCTGAATCCAGATGGCAGCATTTTGCGACACCTCAGCGTGGATATGCACTGCGACTCGCAGATGCGATTGTGTGGCAGTTGAGATGTTTACACTCGGGGTCCCCGGCTATCAGCTCAGGGAGGCGTCTTGTCTCGACGCAGCCAGGCCGCCGCGCTTTGCGTCCCGCATGAGAGCGGCGAACCACGGTCCGCGCGCTGTGCAGATGGAAGAGGGGCGAACCACAGTCCGTGCGATGTGCAGATGGAAGAGGGGCGAACCACGGTCCGCGCGCTGCGGAGATGGAAGAGGGGCGAACCACGGTCCGCGCGCTGTGCAGATGGAAGAGGGGCGAACCACGGTCCGCGCTGTGCAGATGGAAGAGGGGCGAACCACGGTCCGCGCTGCGCAGATGGAAGAGGGGCGAACCACGGTCCGCGCGCTGCGCAGATGGAAGAGGGCGAACCACGGTCCGCGCGCTGCGCAGATGGAAGAGGGGCGAGCCACGGTCCGCGCGCTGTGCAGATGGAAGAGGGTGGCTTGAGGTGCTAAGGGCTGACTGTCATTGTCGCAGAAATTGAATGCACGGAAACTGCACCGCACGAAGAAGGCGCCGGTGCCAGAGCCGGTGACGCCGCCGCGGTTTACATGTGGCACGGAGCGTCGGGGGAGTGGCGAGCGGCCGTCAGTGGACAGCAGCCCGGGGTCGGGCGCGCTGCACTCAACAACTGGGGTGGCCGCGAGTGTCCGCATCGCGAAGCGCCCGGATGACACCGGGCGCGGCTTCAGCTTTGGCCGCGGCAAGGGTATGCTGCCGCCTCCAGGTCCGAGGCCCCCCTCTGACCCCTCAGTGGCCACACATCTAAGTTGCTGTGTGGTGTGTCAGACTAGCGCATGGCAAGCTGGCTAAACACGCGTGAACATGCATTCTGTCATCAGCTGTCAGACCGCGCAGGCGTCATCTGCGGAGGGTCTCGTGACCTCATGCTCTGTTCCACACATCCGTTTCGGACCCCTGTGGAAATGGCAATTGTGGGATGGGCATCTCACGCGCAGGGGTTACATTGCCACCGGCGCTCCTGGCGTCTTTGAGACCCCCTCCTCCACCAGGTGGGATGTCTCAGCAGTTCTATCCCCCTCCTCCCATGTCTCCTCTTCCATTTCCTCCTTCACTGTCCCTCAGATGATATCGCTTTGTTAGGGAGGCATGCAAGGAGATGGCAGGGACCAAGCGATGAGTGCGCATGTTTAAATGCTCATGGCAGTGGATTGGCACTTCCTGGGGGCAGTGTGAGCGTGTACCACGAGACAGGAACTAACAGATCGATGCAGTTCGCTGCTTCCATTTTCTTTTCTTGTGTTGTTACACCTTCACTGCATGCATCTGCCGTGTTGTGGGCATTGTGTGTATGGTGCACAAACATTCTGCTGGAATTCCTACATATAATTGGCTCGCTACGCAGTCCACATGACCTCCGAACATCGGGCTGTGCTGGTCCCGGAAGAACGGACTTTTACCTAGGACAGACGCAGTGACATAGATGGAGATGGGCCTTGCTTTGTTCACGGGTTTGTGTGGACGGGGAGGGGTTCCGCGGCAGGTCTCAACGTGAGTGCATCAGAGTTCGTTCCCTCCTTCACGACGTAACAGGGCCCAGACTTGGGACGTCCATGGAAGATTCTTTAGAGGAAGGAGAGTGCAAAATGATGTAGCAGCAGGCCCAAAAATGCCACTACTTGTGTGTTTGATTCTTGAACAAGGCCAAGACTTGGCTCATTTGCCAAATTAAACTTTCCGCTCCAACCTGGAATTTGAATCCCAGTTGGCAGATAGTTTGTTATAGTGAAGAGTTCTTTTCCTCACTTCACCGTGCATAATTTACGCTGTTTTGCATGTTTACAGTCAAACGTGTTTATGAACCACTTTTCGATGACTTTGAGCATGCAATGCAAAAATGCACCTTCGACAACCATGCATTCTAGTTATGTGCGACTGCCATTAGAGTATGTGGGGATATAGCAAAGAGGCCTACAAGGTCAAATTTCTCTAGGGGGAGAGGGTTACGGCCTGTTGGATATGGGCACAGTCTATTGGTTTTTGCCTGGCGCACTGCCCCAATATATGCTATATTTAGGTTAGTAGAAGCATCGGTCTGACCAGGCCGATCCTCGGTGAGCTCACGTCAGGCTCTTGGGAGCCCCCGTCGAATGCTTGACGATTACCACCCAGAGACTTGAATTCAAAAGCCAACTGCCATACAGCAGTACATTTATTACTTAGGGATTTAAAACTCATTAGGAGCAGTATCTTTGAGAGTTCCTGACAAACCAACCCGACGCCTTCCCACAAAATCATTGAGGTAAAAACTGCCTCAAATTGATTACACGTTTGATGATCGATCACCCTCCAATATCCGTGTGAAGGAATCGATTCACATCGGTTCAGTTCTAAGTCCCCTGTTTCCCCCAAACTGACAATGTGTTCCTATTTTCACAGCATTCCATTTTCATTGCTTATGACGCATTATCAATTTGCATTGTGCACCTCTGTAACAACAATCGTCCTCAGAGATCAACACGATTTATCCATGCAACAGGAAATTAGACATGCAATGTAAATTAAAAATAACTTTAAGATCTATTCGTTTTTATGGTAAGGCAACTGCGAAATTTCTACCATTCAGTGCATAACTTATGTATGCACATCTTTAAGCAATAATGTCTCTCTGGGTCGATTAACTTTCTAGTTTTTATAGCCGCTTGGCAGTGGAGAATAATGTTCAAGAGACACCCATTGTTCTCTCATCTCGCCACAGAGGCAAGAATCTTGCCGCTCCACAGGAATGCACTAAATAAACCTCATAGATTAAGAGCCTCCAAGGAAATGCTTACAGCTCTGAACCTTTCCCCTTAGTGTCTTCTTTGCCACCAAACAGACCTGCATCACACCGAGGTTAAGTTCAGTAGAATTCATGAGATTTCCGATTACGAGTTGAGCATTGCCGAACCAACTGCTTTGCTCAACTTTTGGTCACCCTCCAAACCTTCTCTCCATAGCGACCAAAGTGATCGTATCTCACTGTATTTCTAGGAACAGGATACTTTCTGAAAATGTACACACTAAACTCTGCTCTAACAAAAAGTTGCGATCTCTTTTATCGAACCTGCACTTGTCGCAGGTACAGTACAGCACTTCCTGTGAACTAGCCAAGAACAAGTATCACAACAATTTGTGCTGTGGGAAAATATTGAAATACCTGAGAGGGCCCCTGAGGCCATATCTTTCAGAGATTCAACACTGCTACTCACAGCATCCTTCACCACATCCAAACCCTCGCTGACCACCTGCAGACCATAAGCCCACCACCATCAACATACTAAATGTATGAGTCAAATGAAGATGAAGCTCAACGGTTCAAAGGCAAAAGCTCGCCATCCTTGCAACATGAGAGTCTTTTCTCTCATGCTGCCCCTTAGTGTCTCGTGTGGCCTATCGAGGTGGCCAAGTGGGCTGGAGCATAAACTGACCTGTTGAGCCTTAGCAACGCCTTCGACTTCAGCACCTGCCGGACAAAACAGAGGGTGTCACACACAGACCCAAAAGGCTTGTCACACATCTTCAGGCTGAAGCACGATAGAAACCACTCGCCACTAAGAGCACTTTCCAGAGGTCCAGCACGAAAATGCTGATAGATTACTGAAAGCCTCAAATGCTCACCAGCAAAATAACGCACGTTGTCGTTCGAAACCAGATTACAATGTTCTCTCACTTTCACACAGTAAAACTTGCACGCTATCTCAACCTCCACAGTGACCACAGCACTTGATTTCGCTCACAGAGCGGGAAAAACTGGAAGTGTCCCTTCAGTATGGCTTACGACTAAATCCCAGTGTCAGTGTGAGCCATCAGCGTTCCAAGCACGATCTGCACAGTGCTCTCTGGCTAACAATACTCTGCTTGGCCTCAGATATCGCTCAGAACTGCCTACTCTGTTTGCAGAGCTCTCTCTAATGATGTATGGCCTTTCCAAATATTTCCTAAAGACATAGGAAGGCAGTTTGCAGCACAGCTCGGAAAATCCCTATGAGCCGAAGAAACGATTTTTGGTCTTCGAGTCACCAACTCTTCACTTCAATTCATGATAAACGACAAATAACATACACAGAGCTACACATAACAACGAAATTTAGTAACAAGGTACCTTCACTGGCTGACAAGTCATCTCCGTAGTCTGCGTGCACAGACCCTCCAGTTAATAGAACACCACTAGCAAATGTTCAAGTATTGTGCTCCTCAATCGGTGAAATAGCAACTGAGGACTGAATTCTATCATGCCTCCTGCAGGTAGCGTCGAAACCGTTTCCCACTTTCAAATCCATATTGAAATAGATGCACGATTACGCAACTACAGGAAGTGATAGTAAGATGAACGAGCCGCACCCTGGCCATAACCGTCGCCCATACCCTCGACATCTCCCATACCCATGTCATCACCGCCGTAATCGCCATAGTCATCCCCATAACCACCACCATAACCACCATAGTCCCCACCGTTACCGTTTGCCATCTGCTCCATCATATCTTCCCTGCTGTGCATGCTCATGCCAGGCATTCCAGGGATGTCCTGGAAGAAAACCACATCCCGGCCAAGGTCTTCCTCGCGGGACGCGCTCATCTTCACTAGAAACAAAGAGCTATCCCAGGTTTTGGGGAGCTGCCGTTGCAAGAACTTGATTCAAACTGAAGAGACGCCCATAGTCAGGGAAGCAATGGGCAGGCAAAGAAAGTTACGGCGAAGCAAAGGAAGGTTTGTTCAACTCTCAGAAGCATGCTGCGAAGTGCGTGTGGCTAATAAGCCACGTCTCAGCTTTTCCCTGTAAAGAGTTGTGAGCGATCACCACATCTCACCAGGAACATACCAGAAGAAATGGCAGAGGCGCAGTGTGCAGTGTTGAAACCGAAACAGCTAGAGTACCTTCATCGACTTCATCAGTTTCTCCATCTCAAGTTCTTGATCCGACATCTCTTCAAAATCCTCGATTTCCTTACGTCCCTGCGGAAAAGCACAACGCCGGATGAACGCCGCCCTTTACACTACACAAGCTCCTGGACACCACAGCCTCCACTGCACGCTTCAGCTCGATGCCATACAAACAACAAAGCATCAAGTATACAAAAACTATACCTTCTTGACTTTGGGATCTTTCTTGTCACACACACCGCTGAGCTCTCTGCACAGGAGCTCATTCAGCTTGGCACGTTGGACTTCACCCTGTAGAAGAACAGGTGTCATTTTGGTTTGAAACACAAATAACAACACAATGCGATAAGAGATAGAAACATCCGCGAGCCTTCAACTCTCCAGCAGTACGACCTTTTTCAGGACAGGGATATTCATGTAGGACTGCAGAGCACGTTCTAAGGAGAGGACTTCAGGACTTGACTGGTCACGTCGACCGTCAGGTGCATTAAAGTAGACACAAGTACAGATGTTTTAATAGGCCGGTTAGTATGCCAGATCCTCAACTATCGCAGGTGTCGATGCCTGCGATCTCACCTTCCAAACGACTTCAGCAAGATCTGTGTCATGGTCATCCAAGATCTGCAACCACGAAAACACGCAAATTCTGTAACTGTATACAAGATTCTTAGAAGCAACACCCGCAACGAATAACAGGAAGCGTCGAGGCCTACCTGCTCGCAAGCTTTTGCAATCGTGCGACACTCAGACTTGCACTTGGAAGGTTTCTCGTGGGCCTCGATCTGGTTCAAGCCAAACCACGAGAAATCAGTGCGCACAATGAGAAAGAGCAGACAAGGTGAAAACGGCTTCACACTTGGAGCGTGCATCATACACTTACATCGCAAACTTACAATAACCGCGAGGGTTACGCTAACCACTAGGTGTACAAGCAAGCCGAGTGAAAAGAACTTCTTGTTCGCTAATCTTTCGTGCCCGAAAGGGTTTAACCGAGAAAGGCTTTAATTTAATCAGATCTCGAGTTACCTTGACCCGGCCGTCGCGTTCAATCATGTCCAAATATGTAATCCACTCTCCAGCGGTAGTTTCTGGGTCACACATCTGCAAAGGGGTCCAGTGGTAAGGTGATGGACACCGCGGGGAGCAGGAAGTGGACTATACATAGTACCTAACATAGCGGGCAGAGTACGAAAACGAATGTCCACGTCTATTCTACACTGCACGGGAGTGTTTTATATCGACGAAGGGTGCTCGGTAAGCGTGTTTCACGGAGATAGCAAAAGGAACCAAAGATATTTCAGGGGAAAAAAAAGTAGGTTCAGTTATGAAGGACACCTTTTCCACCTTCTCAATCACGTCGAACTCGGCAAGCTGCGAAGAGCAGGAGGGGTAACATCAGCCAGATCTGTACCTTCACTTCAACAAGAGGATATGGTGTGTAGCTCGCGCAGTTGATTACCTTCTTCTTGGGAGGAAGATCGTCACGCATTTTTTTCACATCTCTATGCAAGTTTTTCGTGATCTCCTCACAAACCTGGCATTTAATGTACTTGACATCACTTTTCACAACAGGGGACTTTTCTTTCTTGCCTCCTCCCATGCCAGGCATTCCCATTTGTCCGACGCATAGCGACGGGGACAAAACCAGCAAGGATAGGAATATCGTAACCCTTGAATAATTCATGATCTGCAAGTGCGGATGACCAAAAATGTTGTCTCTGTCTTGTCTGCTGTCTGCTAATGCGCTTGCGCCAATCAGCCGAAGAGAGTTCAGAATTACCAAGCCGGAGCTGTTCAGTCCGAGTGTCACGTTCATGTGGTTCTCTCTTCTAGAACAAGAAGTATACTGTAGAAGCACGAGCGGTCCGCTACGCTGTGCTTGTCCAACTTCGAACTTGCACGTAATTGTTCTGTGCTGTGACATGACATGACAATGACATGACACTCGTGTGACACTATAGTCCTACGTGGATATTTATACGCTGTCTGCGCTAGCGCCTGAGACCTTGCGCTAGCGCAGACAGTGATACTGATGGAAACACCGAAATGCTTCCAGTATTGGGGAAAAATCTTTAGATTGTCCCTCTCTTTGAAAAATCCGGTTTTTTATGTCACGCTTTTGTGTATAAATTTTTAAAGGTTCATTTCGCCGAAAACCAGCTATTCCAAAACGAACACTGCTTTGTGTCACGCTTTTCGAGCGTCACGCTTTTCGAGCACGCTTTTCGAGCGTGACGCTTTTCGAGCGTACGCGTTACACCCACCCAATTTAACCCCTGTTACGCACTTTAGCGTCGTAGATGAAAACTGCGAAACGATTTGTAAGTCGTGGATAAGTATGTGTCGCACGCGGCAGTATATAATTTGATACTTAGAATATTCAATACAAAGCCTTTTTATATTTAATTGGTGAATATTTAATTTTAATTTAATTTTATTGGAATTGCACAGTTTCACGACTGTTGAGTATAAATATAACTCAGCATTGTAGTATTAAATAAAATAAGATGAAGACTTTATTGACGGTATAAATATTTGGATGTGGTCGACTGGAAATTGACACATAAGACGTTAGACGTATGACATGACAAGAGACGCAGTCTGTAAAGCGTAAAGCTTCGAGAATGAAAGTTGATGACACTGTCATGAACGTCAGCTGTGACACAGTATGGGCTGGCCGAGCCGCGATGGAAATCAACTGCTTCTCACATTTTTTGGGGGGGGGGGACCCCCCCTACCGGGGTGGCCGTGACCCGTAGGGGGAATCGACCATGAATGCAGCTGTATGGGCTGGCCGAACTCCGATGGAAATCAAGCTGCTTCTCACATTTTTTGGGGGTGTGTGGGGGGGAACACCACAGGGGAATCGACGGCTTATTATTTATTAAATTTTATCACGCTTTTCGCGCTCACGCTCTTTTTATTTAGAGAGTTCATTTCGTTGAGACCAGGTATTCCAAAACGAACACTGATTTGTGTCACGCTTTTCGACTGTCACGCTTTTTGGGCTCACGCTCTTTTTATTTAGAGACTTCATTTCGTTCAGACCAGGTATTCCAAAACGAACGCTGATTTGTGTCACGCTTTTTCTGTCACGCTTTTCGACTGTCACGCTTTTCGCGCTCACGCCCTTTTTAACCCAATCGAGAGTTTCCCGCAAATTCGGCAGCCCAATTCTTTCGCTAGTCCGACGTGGGCATAAAATATCCATCTTGTTGCAAACGTCCGATGTTACTGGTGAAGTCTGCGAGCGCCAATTTTGGTTGGGTCTGAATCGAATATTCATGTTGTACAGTCAGCCGAGCGAATTGAGTCGCTGCCGAATTGAGTTCTCATTTCGTTCGAATTTGGCCTCGATCGAGCGAATTCAAGCGAATTCTCACGAGCGAATTGAGCAAATCGGCAGCCGATCCGACGTGGACCGACGTGTCCCCGAAAAATGCGGCATCTCCTGACGTCGGACTAGCGAAAGAATTGGCTGCCGAAATTTGCGGGAAAGTCACTAATAAGACATATACTACATTTCGCTCACGCTGTTTTTATTTAACCTTCATTGCCCACATCACATTTTGTATGGTGATTTGAGATTGATTTTTCCCCACTTGTACGTTCACGTACCCCCTATAATTATATTGTTGATTGGAAGCATTTCGGTGTTTCCATCAGATACTGTTGATCCTGCGGATTCCCCGTAAATCGGATGACCGCCCAGTCACCTTGTCCGATCCGCTCCCTCAGGGGCGTAACCGGTTGACCTGAGGATGAGGTCCAACTGGTTGGAAGTGATTAGTGCGAATTGATTTACTGGTTGGGGTTAGTTAGTTGATAAAAATGAAATTGATTTGCTGGTTAGTAACAATTAATTCCGATTTTTGCACGAGTTAACCGGTGGTATAACTGGTTATTGCCGATTTTGAGTATGGGCTATACAATTGCATTAAATGCAATTTATTCGAGGTTAGACTCAACCCATACATATATGTATGCATATACATGATGCACCGCATATGAAAATTACTCCTGAGTATGATGTCCTCACTCATGGCGAGCATATACAAAACGTTAATAATGAAAATCAGGGACCCAGTGTACTATTACCAATTACCGCACATTTTGTGAAAACATGCTGGAAGTGACGCCCCGACTGTCATTCCTATAGTTAGGGTGTATGACTGTCACCGGTCCCGGAACCCTAGACCCCGAACATATAACGGGAAGACTCGGTATTCCGTTTATCTTATCTGTTCTGATTACCACACTTATATGAATATACAGTCAAGCTGATATATTCAGCAGGTTTGGTACCACGCACGCTTAATTTTACACTGCGACTTTGGCCATGATTGGCTAAACACCGGCGCTTGAGATGGGGTGAGGGACCCGCGTTAGAGAGGCTTTCGGTACGGGCGGTATGGCTCGGTTACGGACACGCGGTTGATTGGACATGATTGGGTAGCGCTGACGACAGTTTATTTTCCGTGAAGTATCGTTGGGCTGGATTTTGTTGTTTCTGGTCTCCGGAACACCGTACGACATTGATCACGTCCTTTCGTCCCACACGACCGCGCACAATTTGCTGTTTCCCTGATTATCCTCGACGACCCGCCGCAACTCGCTAGCCGTCGCCCACGCCGTTGGTCTCGCCTCGCATTTTCCACCTCACCCTATCTCTGCAGTCATTTCACTATGGGTACTTCTACGAGATCTCACACCGCGGCCGCACGCCGCTCACTAGTTACAATTTTCGACGATGCCGCAGCTCGACATGCGACCACTCCAGCCACCCCTACGGTTACGGCTACCCCGGCTGCCCAGTCAGCAGGGGCACTGTTCCTC
This sequence comes from Cymbomonas tetramitiformis, assembly GCA_001247695.2. NCBI lineage: Eukaryota > Viridiplantae > Chlorophyta > Pyramimonadophyceae > Pyramimonadales > Pyramimonadaceae > Cymbomonas > Cymbomonas tetramitiformis. The sequence continues at coordinate 14,703 of LGRX02023267.1, read as the reverse complement.
GACGCTGTCAAGCGTCTAGCAAAAGAATCCTTCGACGAGCGTGCCGCTAAACTCGTCATCAAGAAGGTGTACGACGACAAACATGGCCGTTTTGACGGTACGGAGTCGAACGTCAGCTCCGTTTTCGCCCGTCTGGTACTGGCATTACGGGACATTTTCGTCACTGAGGAGTCCGCGTTTTCTTCTCTATTCGACCTGGAGGATGCCGCGTTGCCCGTTCGCGCCGAGGCGAACAAACTGCTGTTTTCGACACTGGAATTCATCATCGCTCCGGTGTCGCCCGCAGCAGACTGGATGGAGTCTTCAGCGGAGGCACACCCGTTTGATGGGAAGCGGGTGTTGCTGGAGATCGCCAGGATGCTCCTGGATTCCGGCGGGCCCTTCCAGGGCACCGCGGACCTTCTGGCCATCAAGATCAACCAGTTCGACCCGTCGCGGGCAATCGCCGCCTTCAACGCCGCTCTCCGGTCCGCTCGACGGAAGAGCACTCTCGACGACATGGAGGTCAAGTCCCTTTTCATCAAGTCCCTCGACCCGGTCTTCTACGCCCCGGTGGTCAACCGTCTGTTACTACACGACCAACGTGCGGCGGAGTCCCTTGCCACCATTCAGCAATGGACCCGTGAGTGCCACGCACAACACGGGACGGATTCGCACGTCCCGCCTGCTACGCGCACGTTCTCCGCCCTCACCCTGGCTGGGCAGAGCGACGACGAGGACTACAAGACCGTCTTCAGCGAGCTCCGCGACCAGCTCTACGACATGAAGAAGGAGATCAAGGCGCTCCACAACCGTCTCGACGACACGAAGGGCTACACGCCCCGCAACGACAAGAAGAACGCCATTGGACGCGGTGGACACGGTGACGGCGTCCGCTTCGCAGCGAAGCCCCTCCCTGAGCACGGCAACTTCCCGCAGAACTTCCGTGGGAAGTCTTCGGGTAAGGTGGCTTTCCACAAGCCCACCGGTACGTTCGTCCCGTTGTGCCGGCACCCGACGTGCTCCGCCACGGCGGAGAAGCATTGGCATCGCGACTGCCCGAACGGCGGGCCACGCGGGCATGTTGGGGCACACGGTTTCAGCATTGCGGACAGCGAGAACGACGTGCTCGCCGTGATGTTCCAGAACGCCGTGGACGAAGACGACGCCGTCCGTTTCGACGCCGTCTGCTGCATTGCAGACGGCAAACCTGATCTCTACGACACCGCCTCCGCGTTCTCCTTCGCTGTCGCCGAGGAGCAGGTGCCCGACACCATCGACGAGTACCTGGGGTACCGCCGGCCCGCTGACACCCACCTCGGGGTTTGCGCGGTTGGTGGTGCTACGAACATCCACAACTTCAAGATTCACGAAGAAGTCCGTGCCGGCACTCTGGACGCGCCACCACCGCCGGCACCGCCCTCCGCCCCACAGTCGGTGGTGTCCGACGAGGGGATGTACCCCATCAGCGCGCTACACGCGCACGAGCCGCACGCGACCTTCATGGACAAGTTCGCGCTCAACTTGGACATCGCGGAAACGGAACCGGCGCTTGCAATGCACCACATGGGCCCCGTCGCGCCCGTGGACTCCGTCTCCGTGGCGACGGACGGCTCCGAGAATGGGGACGAGTGTATTCCACCACCGAGGCAGCCCTTGGGATGCGGCAGACCGCCGATGGGTTTCGGGTTCTCTGCCCTCACGTCCCTCGCAGTCTGCCTGTTGTTTGTTGTTTGTGCAACTGCCGCGCCTTTGCGTGATTGCTCCGCGCCAGCATCTTCAACAACAGGGCGCACCGGCGACGAGGTCGGTGGTGCTGGTGTGCTGACGCCCACAGCCGTTTCGCCGGATCTCTACTACCAGCCGGCAGGCTGATACGGCAGCTGGTACCGTACTACGTACGGGTACGGGTGGACATGGCTCCCGGGCCCCCCGCAGCCGCCTGAGGCAGCCCCAATTATTGATGCGCCGCCCTCACCGGGTGGTGCTCCGCCGTCACCGGACTACGAACCACCCGCCTGGGGCGGTGGGACCGGGGAGGTAGCACTTCATTTTTGTCGCATGATCTATTATTTTTGTCGCACCATGCGACACAGCAATTATATTCTGGAGCGACAAAAGTGAGTACGGGACTCATTATTGTCGCAGTGCGACAATAATGAGTAGGGGGCTCATTATTGTCGCAGCGACAAAAAGAAGACTGATATTTACGGACAGATAATTTACGGAAATTATACAGCAGATTATGGACTGTAAACATAATATTACAGTTTACGGAAGAAACATATGCAAACTAACTAACAATTGGTAGGAGAATGTGCTCACGTTAGCAAAGCATGCTCGATTGTCTACTCTATATTCATTACATAACTATGCTTATACATCTTTACAATAAATGTGCAGTGCATACTATTTCGAATGTGAAGTCAGGTATGAACAAAACAAATCCTGTAAACGATTGACTTCTAAAATCTAAAATCTAAAAGATAAGCAGGTTGCTGGGCACCGCAACATGCATTTCGCCAGCGATAAAAGTAAAACTGAAATACCTGCACAAAGCGAACGCTAAAACGTCAGAACCAAGTGATAAGATATTGCAAACATCATAAAAACACGCAGGCATACAAACATTCGAAGACAATAAGCAAAATAGCTCAAACTACACTCTTCACAAATTCCACACAGCAATATGCGTATCGCCAACGAGCATGAAATAGTTGAAATACCTGCACACGGTAAACGCAAACATGTCAGAAATAAGATGAACGACAAACCAACCGCACACGAAACGAGAAACAGCACACACGCGAAACAGACATTCAGGAATGCGAAACAGGCATTCAGGAATGCGAAACAGGCAGTCAGGAATGCGAAACAGGCATTCAGGAATGCGGCGAAACAGGAAAAAGTGACCGGATATCCTGCAAAATTACAGAGAGCAAAGTCAGTGAGAGTGGTGGGACTCGAACCCACGCTGCACAATCTGTGCAGATATCGCCCTCGAAAAAAAACACCATACGAGAAACACGCAGAACGAACACAAAACAGGCGCTTGAAAACAAATAGCAAATTCCTGAAGAATATCAGTCAGTGAGGGCTTGTAACAACAACAAATCCGTCGGGCAGCAGTACAGCCCGTCAGTCAGCCTCGCTACAAGATTGCCCTCTACGAAGACATGCAAGGGGCGCCAGCAACCGAATGTTGCTGGCGGCATCGGACAAAGCGCAACAACGAACGTGACTTGTAAAACAAGGAAACGCTACTCAGCAAGGATGATGGGATTTAACCGGGAAATAGTTAGTATGCACGATACATTCAGCAGAACAAAACGGGACACAGCAGGCAACGGTGTCAGGTGCGCCGCAAAACGAAAGCTTAATGAGTTAACGTGTGAGTGAATATCTGATATGTGAAATCAGCCAGCCGCGGCCCGCGTGGGTCTCATGTCTGGATGAAGGTAGCGAAAATTCAGAATGAAAGTTGATGACAGACACAGTGTTTCGGGTGTGTCATTCAACTGTGACACTGTAATCTTCGTCGCAAACCCATGCCACGTCAGCATGTCTGCCAGGTGACTTTTTTTTGTCGTGTCGCAAACCCATGCCATGTCAGCATGTTGCGAAAGTCTGGAACCTGTCGCATCGCATTTGTCGCGAGGGAGCCACACTTAAGGGCTTTTTGTGGTGCAGTTTTTTAATTTACCAATATATAAATCGAAACTGATCGCGTCGCTGATTGGCTTATCCATCGTCTGCAAAACCATCTCGTTTTTGTCGTGTGATCCCTTTCCCTTGTCGTCCCATATTCATGGTGCCTATCTCAGGCGCTCGCACTTCTTATTGGCGGTTATGGGCGATCAGTCCAAAACATCTCATGTAAAACACCCTGAAATCTGTAGCACGTGCGCCTTCTATAATTATACAAAAAAACGTGCTCCTTGTACGTGCACAGTCAGCTTATGGTATTTCGCGTGTGACCCATATTCATGGAGTTTATCTAATCTCATGGCTCCTCTGATTGGCGATCAGTCGGAAATCTCTTTTATACGCCATCTGAAATCTGTCGCGCTGATAACTTCTGCATGAATATCCATAATTCGATACTACGCCCAGGAATATTCTATGCGTCTCTGATTGGCGGCAATGCTCCACCGATTTGTATAACTCTCCTGCTTGCCATCTTAAGGTGACCGGTGTGGACTGCAATATAATTATATATGGGCGGTTACTCCCGATCTGACAGGGAAATCACACTGTTTCCGTAAAAAAGGGCCCCAAAGGTGGACAGTTCTGGTAGTATCGTGTGCGTCGATGTCACTTTTTCCAGGAAAACCTGTTCGCTCCTATAAGGGAAACGCAGGGCCTTGCAGCTTTTTTTTGAAAAAGCTGCGAACCGTCGGTGTATAATGTTGAGTATAATCGGATCTGTTTGCGACACGACAAAAAAAATACACCTCGCGACACAAAAAAGGCGCTTCCGGACCGGGGATGCACTTTCTTCTTCAATTCAACACCGGGACGGGCCGGTTGCACCCGGAGCACCTGCCTGCGGCGGCATCGACACATCTCCAATCGTCTCAATTTGCTCTACGAATGATTTCACAGGCAGTGGTACCAGCTCTCCTGGGCGCTGTGACAGTGGCACCGGCTCTCCCGGGCGCTTTCAAAGTGGCTAGAGTTGCAATTGAGATTAGCCTGCCTCCAGACTGTTGTGCTGTTGGTCGGGTTGCCCCAAGATGGGCTTAGTTTAGGGCTTTAACTGTATCCGTATTCTGCACTATGCCTCACTAACTGCTAGTTTCGGGGGTTACCCTGCCAGAAAGGACAGGTTCCCCTGTAGGATGCTTATTTCCACCGAAGCCGAGTAGGTGTTTGTTTCAGTTCCGTGACCACCTAGTTTGCCAGTCACCACCCTAGGTGGTGTGCTGGAAGTGACGCCCCGACTGTCATTCCTATAGTTAGGGTGTATGACTGTCACCGGTCCCGGAACCCTAGACCCCGAACATATAACGGGAAGACTCGGTATTCCGTTCATCTTATCTATTCTGATTACCACACTCGTATGAATATACAGTCAAGCTGATATATTCAGCAAAACAAACGGTAGGCTATTTAATTTAGAATATTTTTTCGTAATTTTAGAATAACCCATTTTCATCGTTAATTTAGAATAAGTTTTCTTTATGTCATCCGGCTATGACCGGTGCATGCATCCATGACGCTGTACTGTACCTGTTGAGCTATCGCCATGCCATGCGAAATATTACACTGAAGGGTTGTCTTGCCGTGATGTCCATATGTCCGAATGGAACCAAAAACCGTTCGATTAAAATCGAACGGTTTTTGGTTCCATTCGGAAAGATTCACGGCCGTGAATCTAAAAGTCACGGCCGTGAAGCACGACTTTGTGCGCATAATGACTTTTATTATTTGCCATCTTTGCCACAATAGACACTCACGGCGTGTTCTGCTTGAAAAAAAGTAAGTAACTTGAAGCCTTGAGCTTCAAGTTACTGAAAGATATGTATCTTGGCAGTATGTGTGTCAAGTTTCGTGCTCTAGGACGCACGGGAAGCCCTCGGCTGTTTGGCATCTTTGGGTTTGGGTGTCACGTTCGAACCCAAACCCAAAATCTGCCTTAGAAATAAATTGCGCGTTTCGCGCACAAGTAACTTGAAGCCTTGAGCTTCAAGTTACTGAAAGATATGTACCATGGTAGTATTCGTGCCAAGTTTCGTGCGTTAGGACGCACGGGAAGCCCTCGGCTGTTTGGCATCTTTGGGTTTGGGTGTCGCGTTCGAACCCAAACCCAAAACATCTGCCTTAGAAATAAATTGCGCGTTTCGCGCACAAGTAACTTGAAGCCTTGAGCTTCTTGTAACTTAAATATATGTACCGTGGTAGTATTCGTGCCAAGTTTCGTGCGTTAGGACGCACGGGAAGCCCTCGGCTGTTTGGCATCTTTGGGTTTGGGTGTCACGTTCGAACCCAAACCCAAAACATCTGCCTTAGAAATAGATTGCGCGTTTCGCGCACAAGTAACTTGAAGCCTTGAGCTTCTGGTAACTTAAATATATGTACCATGGTAGTATTCGTGCCAAGTTTCGTGCGTTAGGACGCACGGGAAGCCCTCGGCTGTTTGGCATCTTTGGGTTTGGGTGTCACGTTCGAACCCAAACCCAAAACATCTGCCTTAGAAATAAATTGCGCGTTTCGCGCACAAGTAACTTGAAGCCTTGAGCTTCTGGTAACTTAAATATATGTACCATGGTAGTATTCGTGCCAAGTTTCGTGCGTTAGGACGCACGGGAAGCCCTCGGCTGTTTGCCATCTTTGGGTTTGGGTGTCACGTTCGAACCCAAACCCAAAGGCAAAGGCATAGGACAGTTTCGTAGATTCTGTCCCGATGCCTTTGCAACCTCGCTTGCTAACTCATATTACAATGAATATTCAATATTCAAGCGTTGGATACCCCACGCCAACGGGAAGCGCTCGGCTGATTTGTTATTTGGGTATGCGCACCCAAATGACAAAAAAACGCATCTTTGAAACTCGTTAGTTTCAAAGATGCGTGGCCGATGCCTTCGTGCTTATGTGTGTTAATCCATATGAAATATTCCATGGAATAAATGTGAATATCCCGCACAAACGGGAAGCGCTCGGCCGTTTTGTAAATTAGGGTGCACCCAAAATACAAAACGCATCTTTGAAACTCGGAAGTTTCAAAGATGCTTGCCGGTCGCGTGCAGCGGTAAAAGGCAAGTCAAAGGGTTTAGGATATAGAAGAAGTACAGGGGCCTTCTTTTCAAGCAGAACACGCCGTGAGTGCCTATTACAACGGCGCCCACCATTATCACAAGTGAGACAACCCTTCTTAAAGCTTTTCGGAGGCTTCCTCATGATGGCAAGCGGGAACGAGAGCGTTTAACCTGTGTGCACATTATTTGAACACGGGTCGTGAAAAGGACCACCGGTCATAGCCGGATGACATCAAGAAAACTTATTCTAAATTAACGATGAAAACGGGTTATTCTAAAATTATGAAAACTTATTCTATATTAATTATTTTTCCAAAACGAACACACAGTGAAGCACTACAAGACAAGGTGCTACGCTCGCATATGTCAACCGTGAAACTGTGAAGCTATACACAAGATAATACGAAGTGTTATAGCTTCCGCCGAAAGAATGTGATGACAGCCCCTAAGGTGTCAGATGTGGAAATGACAGATGCTATGAGCTGTCTGACTACCGAAGTCGATATCGGAGATGGCGCTGATGACAGTGAAGAAGTCATAGTAGTCGAACCATATCGGTGATGACACAGATGATGATGACACTGTCGGCGTGCCAAATCCAGCACACCACCTCGAGTGAGGTGGGCAGACCAGAATGAATACACTCATACCAATCTCCAGTCCAGACCAGAAAGAACCACAATCATGCCTGCCAGGGCTGAAAACCCCAAAAAGCTGGACAAAGTCCACACGGTCCTGGCAGGCCTATCAGCTCCCTGTCTCTAGTGCCACTCCTCCACCGGGGGAATAGAATGCTGCTGTGCCCTGAGGGTCCGCACACCGCGGTGCCATGCACGCATGCAGCCGGATGCTTCGTCAGGGATATGACAAGGAGTACCCGAAGGCAGGTCCAGGTCACCCCGTCACCGTCAGACTTACAGACAAAGGAAGATGTAGGGAGGGTCACAGCGGGTGGAGGCAGAGGCTCTCACGTACATTTCCCAAAACTGTAACGGGCTTTAGCCCTGAAATCTTCATCTAGCCAATGGAAAGTCATTATTCCATGCCAGCTTTAAAAATGTTACCGTTCACCACATTCTGACTTACACGTCAGTGGCAAAGTAGTAACTGTCATATCATCTTATCACTTCATGGTCACCCGATAATGACCATATCTTCTCTGACAGGTCTACACTTCTCGAGCAGTCATCTTACGCGAGGTCTGTCATACTTATCATATCTGTCACGTCTGTCACCAGCTGGACAAACCCGGCGCGGTACCATGAGAAGCCGGCGTTTGTTACAGCTGTCGCAAACGCGTGCACATGATGGGACGAATACTGCCGGACCCGAGCAATCTCAACACTCGCGGGTAAACATAAACTCGTCTTTAACATTAGCAGGGGGGGAATTCTCCACTGAGAGGGGGCGTCTGCTCAAAATGGTAGCGCGCCGTGCGCGCTCTCGGCCACTGAAGGCAATCCGTGATGAACGGGGCCTCGGGCTGACGGTAGCGCCACTCCGCTAGCGTCCGTCTGCACCAGAAAAGGAGCAGATCCATCAGCTGCCGCCTTCATATTTGGCAATGCCAGAATGGGCGCCTTAACCAGAGCAGCTTTCAACTCCTCAAAGGCCCACTGCTGCTCCGGTCCCCATGTCCAGGGTACATCCGTCTTGGTCAGCTTGGTCAAGGGCTGCGCTATCTCAGAGAAGCAGTGGATGAAACGCCTATAATATCCCGCCAGTCCCAAGAACTGCCGCACGTGGGTAACATTCTCCAGCGCAGGCCAATCGCGCACTGCCGCCACCTTATCATGTTGAGGTTGGCACCCTTCCTTCGACAGAGTGTGACCAAGGAACTTGATAGAAGACTTCAACATTTGTGCCTTAGACTTCTTCAAGTATACACCCTTCTCGCGGCATGTTAACAGAAATGTGCGTACCGCAGAGTAGTGCTCCTCCACGGTCCCACTGGTGTAAACACACACATCGTCAATGAAAATTCTGACGAAGGGTAAATGTCCCAACGCTCGCTGCATTCGCCGTTGATATTGTGACGGGGAGTTCTGCAAGCCTTGAGGCATTACCAACCACTCGTAGGCTCCCATCTGAGTAGTAAACGCTGTCTTCTCCACGTCCTCGGGTGCCATAGGTACTTGCCAGAACCCGTCTACAGCGTCGAAGGTGGAGAAATGGGTAGCTCCCTGCATCTCGTCAAACATCATTTGAATATCAGGTAGAGGATACCGGTCTCGAATTGTTTGTGAATTCAGTTGCCTGAAATCACACACCAGCCTAAGGATATGGGGCTGTCCTGGCTTGGGTACCATTAAACAAGGAGCCGCATACGGACTCGAAGAGGGTCGTATATATCCTTTCTCCACCAGTTGTTCAATGCGTTCTCGTAGTTGACGCAACTCCTCCACAGACATCTTGTAAGGTCTTCTACAGGGAGGTCCTCCTTCTCTGTCCGGCTTGAGGTTAATCTTCGCCTGATCTTCGTCAGCGTGCCGAAGGTTTTCCAATCCAGAAGGTAAAGAGTCCCGCAGCTCCTGCTCAAACTCGTCGAAGAGGTCCTTGAACTTCTTCTTCCACGCTGCAGTGGCATCCGCATCTTGCGAGTCCTGCTGCGACACAGGGTTCTTCGGTTCATCGTTGGCGCCAGTAGGAATCTTCGAGATGTCCTCCTTCTCAACGGCCAAATCCTCAGCTTCCACCTTGAAAGCCGACTCTCCGGTTGTGGTCCTCGCAGCCATCATCAACCATGCGGGCATTGAAGAAGCGTATCCCGCGAGTCTCCGCGTTTCCGCGGCCACTAGATGTTTCTTCAACTGCACCGAAGTGAGGTACACCTCGTCAATCAGCCCGGCACAATCCACATCTCCTCGTCGCTTCCCTTTCCTTCCTCCAGGGGCAGCACTGGATTACACCCGGAAATGGTAACCCTCTCTGCACCGCCTCCTTTCCTTTTGTTAGAAAAGGACACTGCACCATTGCCATCATAGTCCAGCGTAATGGGAGATAAGCTGCGTAGCCATTTCCCTCCCAACACCATGTCCACGGCGATGCCCAAGGGTAGCACCCGCATAGCCATAGATTGCTCAGTATAGGTCCCTGTCGTGGTCCTGGCAGTGAACTTAGAATAAGCCACATGACCAGTCGTCTTGACTGAGCCATCCGCCAGGGTCACACGCATAGCGGGTCCACTTCGCGTAGTCAACTTGCAGCGTCTGGCGCAGTCTTCAGATACGAATATATCTGAAGCTCCAGAATCCACCAGCACCTTGACACGATGTCCCTTCAAGTACGCGATAGTCAAAGCAAGCAGGTGTGAGTCAAGCGAGATGGGAGAGAAGGAAGTGCAAGCCGGCAGACCTGGAAGTGAGATGAAGGCAAAGGAGCCGTCGGAGAGGTGGCTGAGAGCCAGGAGTCAGGGTCAGGAACCTGTGTGAGAAGGAGCGAGATGCGCACAACGAGCGAAAGGCGAAGGAACCAGTCACGAGAACGACGCGATGCGAAAGGAAGAGCCAATGGGACCGCTACAGCTGGTGGAGACGCAGTCGAGATGCGAGGGGCGAAAGCAAAGTGAGCGCGACAAGGGAGAGCGTGCGACATGCCGTGGAGCGAGGAGAGACGAGATGTTCCACGGAAAAGAAGCCAATGGTGAAGGGGCGAAAGCGAACGAACCGTCAACGACCTGCGGGAGAAAAAAGAAGAAGCCCGATGGAGCAAGAGGGTCGCGATGACGTGGAGAAAGGCAGAGAGCTGGAAGTCGGCGTCGGGAACCTGTGTGAGAAGGAGCGAGATCAGGGAAGATATCTTACCCCGATTGGCCGGCCCCGGGCCGAATTGAGTCGCCAAAATGAGGCCCGGGCCGAAGAGGGACTTACCCGCTCTGCTGCTAAGCATCATCGTGCTGGTGTTCAGCCACTTGGCACCGCTCCTCCTGTCTCATTTGACAAGAAGAGTGGTGCCTTCGTGCCCCACTGCAGAAATGCAGAGTGTGCACGGAGTGGTTTGAAGCACTGGCATGCTGAATGCCCCAACGGCGGTCCTCACTCTGCCCACTATTGTGGTGCGGTTGAGGACTATGAGACTGACTGCCTGGCTGTTCGTTTCCAGCGTTTCTATGACGCTGGGGATGAACATGCCTTCGAGTCGCTCTGCACGATGGAGGGTCGCCCAGAGGTGGTCGAGCTGTCGGCACATTCTTTTGTGACGGCTGAGCCCACATCTCTGCGGCACTTTCAGGATGCGGCGGCTTCCGCTCAGGATGCGGCAGCTGACGAGGACGGCATGGCTCAGTTTGGTCTGGCCACATTCCACTCGGGTGCACGGGGCTCGATTCCGCCACCGCCTGCGGTTCGGCATCCCTCTGCACTCGTGGCTGGTGGTGTGCCTGCGGCTCATGACCCGCCAGTGGTTGTCCCTGGCTCTCTCGGCTTGCCTGGCTCTGTCCCGTCACTCCAGCTTGGCGACTCTGCACCGGCTCCGCTGTTTGCTGGCATGAGGATCGAGACTTCTGACGTTGACTCTGAAGGCTCTGACAATGACCACGGCTCTGACAATGACTCCGACGGCGGGCAGCGGGTGGCTTTTGGCTCCTTCGGCACTCTTGGGCATGGCTCTGACTCTGACCTTGATGACGGGGGAGCATCGCCGGACAGTCTGACTCCGGTGTGCCGTCCGCGGGCTCCGCCGAGTTTTCTCCGGTGTGCATTAATGTCTTCGATGCTCTGTTGTTCTCTGCTGGCCAGTGCTACGGCATCTCTGGTTGCCGTGGGCGGTGGTGACAGGGGCCTGGTTGAGCCCGGAGCCACCGCCCGTCGGTCCACTGGAGATCTCTTTGCTTCGGATTCGCCGCTTGGCTCTCTGGGCATCCGTGATTGGCCGCCGGATGATCGAATTCTATTGTCTCTTTCTTCAATGCTCAAACCGCCGTGGAGATCCGCTTGTTTAAGTTCTTCGGTGTTTTCGGAATCTTTGCAGTCTTCGGTTGATTTACTTTCTGCTGTGGAACCACCTTGCCCACTTGGGCCTGGTGGTGCTCGATTTCAAAAGGACAGCTTACAATTCACTTCGGGGATCTTCTGTATTCACATCCCGACCGCTGAACTCAGCTCTGCTGACCAGCCTCAAAGTGGCTGAGTTTCTTTTCAATTGTCCTGGCAGCTTGATTGGCTTTAGCCCAGTAGTGGGATGACCGGGTCAAGACCCCGGCACCCAGCTAGAAGTGATCGGTTTCCACCGAGTTGCACGTAGGTGTTTGTTTATTATCTCGTGGCTGTATGTCCTGTACCTGCCTTGCTAGGTAGTCACACCCACGGGTGGTGTGCTGGACTTCGGGTTTAGGCTTAGTTATTATGGGCTCTGACTAGCCCCTAGCCTGACCCTGCTTCCGTCTCGTGTCCGTGACATCCTAGCACTGTACTGTACTGTAGTACAGTACAGTAGTACAGTCATTGTTTACTGTCTGGGTTTCCGAGAGCATAAAGCCTCGGCCAGACACTGTTTATGAGATTATCAGTTTGTTTCCTAGCGAGCTTAGCCGGACAGCGTATCTGTCTTCCTCGCAGGATATGAGTTGTGGAAGTGGTAGAGGGGATCTTCACCTTTCATTACCGCCCATCATCAGACGCAACCGAGCTGTAGTCGAGATTCTACATACGCTCGCAAGTGTCGGTTTATTGCGAACCCTGTGAGCAAACCCCAACTGGAACGTGAAAGGCGGTCCCACATACAACGCTAGATACCTAGTGTGAGTTGTTCAAGTGTTTTCAGGATGCGCACGTAAAATCTGCGCCCATCGTCGCACGTTTCCGGACAATACAGTAAAAGCAATGAACGTGGGGAGATGGCGTTTGCTCACCCAAGATGTCGCGCTCTTTACAACTTCGTGTAGGGAAAAGGTTCAGAATTGAGGCGAAAACCAAAGTAAATATGCCTCTACCATGTCTTGTAGGATAATTGCGCTCTCCAAAATGGGCGGGGGGGATGATCACGCTGCACACGCTGCATTTTTATCACCAGATAAACAGCAGAGAGGACTTGAAAAAAGGTAGTGAGATTTACGGCTGTTTTCTTGGTTTTGGCATAAAAGACCGGAGTCTCTGAGCTTCTAAAATGTAACAAACCTCGAATAATCGAATCTCGATCGCTTCGGCCGCGGCTCAGAGACTCCGGTTCCGGAGTAGGTCTACAGTACTCACCATCTTATCACTTATGGGAGCAGCCGAGCTGCCTCGCGCACTGCCACACCTTCTATCGTATGGAACCGAGGTGACATGCGCGCATGCGCGAGCGACAGGTTCGGGCGGTCTTGGCGACACCACGCCCGCTTTTCGTTGCCCCTTAATTTATGAGCATTACTATACATACGATAGGTTCCTAGACGTAGTTTTTAAAAGTTGGGCAACATTATTTTTCCGCCAAAAGCATATTTCCGTAGTGGAACGGACATGTCAGGTGAGTGGAATCCTTTTCGCAATCAGCAACGTGCCTCTTTAGTGATACATATCTAATTTTGCATACGCTCTAGTGCATCAAGCGATCCCTACGGATGGATGTCACGTGCTGCCGTAGGGTCGTAATCCACGAAATAGAGCTGTAATGCGGCATACTGTGAGCGAAATCACCAGTCGCTTAAGCGTTGCATGGGAAGATTCATGCAAACCCAAGAACTTCTGGTATCCGTATTGACGCAATATTTCGTTGTGAGACGGATCGCAGAAACAAGCTTTCATGTTCACGAGTGTGCTTCGGTTTCGGCGAGCGCCCGGGCGACCGCTACGGTGTGCGCCGCAAAAACGGCTCTCAGCAGCGGGGCTGACCTCCACTTAGCTGAACACATCTCGGGAATTAAAGAATGTATGTCCCTCTGCAGTCCGCGCATTCTTCATCGACTAACACCGCGGACCTGTGCTCCTTTGACCCTTTTCGGGCTTTCCTGTAGCACTTTTATTGAACGGAAAATCTTTTTCAATTTTCAAGCCTACACTATTTGAAGAGTTTCTGTGAAATGCATGCATTCATTCTCCTAAATGCCGATTCAGGCGTCTCATCTTGACCTGTTATATCCGCTGACTGTCCTCATAGATTCCCGGTTACACGGCACACATCCGTGCGCAATTCCAGACCGGCGTGCTGATGCTGCTGTTCCGTGGCCACTATCTTGTTGCAGCCAACAGGGGTTGCTTGCTGCTGGTTTCAGGCCTTGAGGGGTTGAAGGTCGAACGGGAGGCAACACATGCCCTGGTACCTCATTCCTCATGTTGCGTTGCGCATTGTTTTTGCTTCTCTTTCTTTTCGTCCCAGGGTGGATGCGTGCAAGCCGGATCATCGAAACCACGGTATGATAATCAGGCTTTCTGCGTACGGTATAGCTATCTTGAAGAACTCGACTTTTCAAGCGACAAGCAGCTCGCAGACCGCGCACCTTGAAATGCAGCTTGCGCACCGTTCCACGCACCCTTAGGTTTCTGTTTGGCCGTTATCGGCGAGGCTTTTTGACGCCGCTCTCGTGTGTAGAAAAACACAAAAACTTGTGCGGACGCTCCGACCTTCGCGTCGCCGCATAAGCAACTGAGGTGTGTGGTGCGACGTCTGTGTCGCGACCGGCCTTTGCGGCGACCTTCTTATGTCTCCTGTGGTATTCCAGCTGTGATATTGACTCACCGCTTCTAAGGTATGCATCAGCTACGTAGGCAGTCGTCCACTGTGGCATCTTGGTGTGACATATATCTCTCACTGCCTCTTGCACGTGCAGTCAATAGAGAAGGAGGCGGAAAAAGTACAGTTGGAGGCTGACCTCAAGGCTATCACCCTGAAGTTGCAGGAGCTTGGCAGCTTCCTTGTGCGTCAGGTACTATAACATAGAAAAAAGTGCAACTGTTATCCAACTTTGAGTGCTCCAGTGAGGGGAGTGTGAGGGGTGTGTGAGGGGTGTGGGGTGCTGGTGAGGCCGAGGGGCTGTGGCAGCTGCATGAAG
>LGRX02023266.1:0-12885 GCA_001247695.2 Cymbomonas tetramitiformis | reverse complement strand
TCAGCGTGATGGTTGAGCATTTGAAAGTGCTGGTCAGCGTGATGGTTGAGCGATTGAAAGTGCTGGTCAGCGTGATGGATGCCTTTCCAAATAGGAGGGAATGCACAACGGATAGCAGCGGTGCTTTGGAATGCTCCGGAGATCAAGACATTCCTGATCCGATATTATCTACATTCATGAATATTATCCCCTCTTAATTTTGTTTTGTCATCACCTTAATTTAATTTGCATTTCTATGTCCTCAAATTCCGACGATTATTAGCACAATCCCGCGTCCGCTGCGACCACAAACAGTGGCGAGGTAGATCCCGCGTCCGCGGCAACCACAAACAATGGCGAGGTTGATCCCTATGCTGATGATAGGGAGCGTTGCGGAGGACAGGTGGGTGGAAGGGAGGAGTGGCCTCTCTTGCTCCAGAATCCAAAGCAGTGACTCACGGAGCTCTTGTGGAGCTCTCCCAGAAGGAGAAAGTGCTCCTTGACACATATGAGGGGGGCTATCGGGAGGAGGTGGTCAATGTCCTCGTGGCTGGTCAGAGCCGCCCAGCTGTCGTCTACATCGCAGGTCAATATGCCCTTCTATCCATCCTCCTTCTTATCGACTATATCGCAGCCTGATATGACCCCTGATTAAACCTCCAAGGCCTCAGTTATATCACAGGTCAATATAACAATGCCTCTCAGAATAAGCAGTTCACTATGCTCCGTTTTCCCTGCCATGCATGGTGGATGAATATTGCAGGAAAATATTATCTATGATAGATTCTCCTCCTCAAATCGGCTATAGCATCGGTCAATATATGGTTGCAATGATCCTCGAGGCATTACTGCAGTGGGAGGAATATTGGGGGATGGGTCATAATTGATCTGTGCATTATCCACTAACATGCACAAACAGCGGGCAATCACTACCCATAGCCTACTTGAACGGCTACACTCAGTCAGGGATCAAGAAGAACGATATTTAGGTATGCAATTCTTGTCGCTTCAAGTCTGCCATCTACAACACTGGACGTAAGAGCCCAAACACTGATTCACAAGCGTTTCATTTAACCATACAGGCGTTTATAGTGACGCACTCGCAACAGCCACGTGGGTGTGCCCTTTGCAGGCGGGGAAAGAGGAGAGCAAGGCCGACCCTACACAAAAGCCATGACTTCAAAGCCTTCTGAGGCATATCTCTGTGCAATCCATGTCATGTTACTGGAGCATCATAGCACCCAAATTGCCTCCTCCATTGCCATAGGATCATGCCAAGCAGATGGATCTATGGCTGCGGTGAACGAATGGCAGTATCCTGGCGCCAAGAACCTTGGGCTGGAAGCATTTGCTGTTTTATTGAATTCGCGAAAGACAGTGCCATGGGTAATGCCCAAAGCTATTGAAGACTTTGTGTCCGGGTTGACGAAGCTTGACTACGATCCATTGGGCCCTGCTGGACAGCTGTGGCCCGAAGCGGAGAGCAACAGCTTCTATTTCAGAGATGCTGGGCAGGAAATCTTAGACCGCGACACCCTGCAGGCATTTCTGGAGATAGTGCAAGATCCTCAGGAAGATGAGAAAATTTCTGCCTGATGCAACTATGTGCGGGTTGTAAGAAACACCCATTTCCTGGGCGCGGAATAGTATATTAGAGCACCACCTCCTAAGAGAGGTAACAGCCTAAGTTGTATGCAAGAATGCCGACATCCTTCTGCCCGCGCTGTAGGAATGACGACACCCACCCTAGTACCGCATAAACATGATTCCCATGCTCAATTTCCGGCATAAAAATGGCAAGCCCATGGGTATTCATGTGCGTTATGTTGTTGGCAATCATTGGTCAAATTACATGTTCATGATTTTTGTCCAAATACAGCTATGTTTCATTTTAAGTTCCCGATTGATTTTTGTGTCGTGCAATTTCATTGTTGTTAATACATACTGGTAAATATGTGACTGGTGATATGTTGCTCGGAGGTATGTGTGAGCGAATCATTATGGTCACTATGTTACCCCAACAATATACACGACTGAGGTGCACCATTGATTCAGGCGCTAGGGGGTAGTCCCAACCCTCAAGTGCTGAGAATGTCTAGTCTAGAGGGTCTAGAGGGTGGGGGGAAATCCAATACTATGTGCTGCCCGCCCCAGGGGCTAGGCGTGGGCGCGGCCAAACGCACGTGATGCTAGGATCTGGGCGGTAGCCCTGACCGGGAGTCCCGATGCAGGCACATATCCCAGACCGTAGCATTCCGTTTATTGACAGTGATGACTGTCCGAGTACAGTCCATAGCCCGCACCGAGTGACTGCTCGACCGATCGGGGTTTAGGGGTTAGTACCTAAATGTCTCGCTTTTATTCATTTTAAGTTTCACCTACCTCTTAGCCTGAGTTCTGATATATATTGTTACCCAAGTTATACCGCCGGGGTATACTTTATTCCCACGTATCGAACTTCATGACATCTCAAGGTATAGCAAGCACGAGGTCGACAAATTCCGCCATGAATTAATCATCCACATTTCGAGATATGGACGATTAAAAATAAAAACTCAAGTATGGTTAAGTATGGACAGAGCGTGAAATATCCGGAAGACAATTTTCTCCTCATTTTGCAAAATTTGTATACAGCAAGTGTTCTGCACGTTTAGAACACGTGTGCTGACCTAATAAGCCAACTAAGGAATAAAAACATTTCACATGTGCAATTTTCGACGACCTCGTGTTTATGCATTTCCCTGGGAAAATGTACTTCTGCGATGCATTTTCGTATCATACTTTGATTTTCGGACGGGTCCTGCATCACCATAATCTCAATGGCCGAACACCTATGGATCGCCTGGAACGGCTTACCAGAAGTGAGGTGTCGCAGGGCCACCTCGAGATCAAAAGGCAAACAAGTCGCACCCGAGGCCTCTGCCCAATCTGAGGCGGAGAGTTGGGCGCATAAACGTGGAAGAGAATAGAGTAAACGAGGAAGTTCGAGGCTTCAGCCTGAATTTCCAAAAGAGCGTCCTTGAGAGCGGTGGCGAGGGTGTCAAATGAGCTTCCGAGGATTGATAGTAGCAGGGGGGGGGAGCAGCGGGACTGTGACTTTCGACGGGGGAGTACGTACCCCCGGAGGCGGAATAAGTCTAGGGGGGAGAACACACGCCCTTGACCTGGAATAACCCCACAGTTCGACGAAAACGTTGGGACTATTCAACAAATTCACAGCTGCACCGCATCACATGTCACGCGATAGCGTGGAGCAACCACCTTGCGTGTCTACGCCGCGCTTGTGATGGTGGTATCGAGTTGGGACACTCCCGCCCTGCGTGCGCGATGGTGCCATCGTGGGTTACTCCCGCCTGCCCCACGCGCGTGATGGTGGTATCGTGATGTAGACAACAAGTTATAGGGGTACGCTGGCGCGGTAACTCTCGAGTCAAGCGAACTCTACGGACGGCCAAACCTTCTTTCCGAGCTTCGTAACTTTTAATATTGTGACGCCTTGCAAGGTGGTGTGGTCGTTTGCGGTGGGTATCCCGATGTGTGTGCTGAACCCTTTGATCACTGGTGAGGGTATACAGTGCAGTCGATCCTTTCTGGTTATGTGATGCCAAAGGAGTCGGCCCAAGGATACACCACACATCGACATATGCGAGTTTCGGTAACATTTAGGGACACCGTGACAGATGTCGATTCACATTGGCAC
The DNA here is from genome assembly GCA_001247695.2 of Cymbomonas tetramitiformis. Taxonomy (NCBI): domain Eukaryota; kingdom Viridiplantae; phylum Chlorophyta; class Pyramimonadophyceae; order Pyramimonadales; family Pyramimonadaceae; genus Cymbomonas; species Cymbomonas tetramitiformis. Next base: position 9,206 of record LGRX02023266.1, on the reverse strand, counting down.
AACAGAGAGACAGTTGGCCACATACACTATAGTGGGAATTGCTCATTACAACATGAGTTCTAAGACCATACTGTCACATCACAAACTAAAAAAATGATAGGATAACGCAAGATTACAACAAACCGACTGGTAATACTCCTATGAAAAATCTATTGGTACGCCGCAGTTTTAAGACGTTTTTCATAGATTGCCAGCTCACGAAGAATCGAGTCCTGCCCCAAACCCCACCAAGTCGATGCTTTTAAAAAAACAAAGGAAGCAGTCTCACTGTTATCTTCCCAGCAGCTTGTAAATGTGTTGAACAAGATTAAGCGAGATAGGTCGAGAAGACCACGCACCAGCTCACGTTGCTGGTTCCCCGTTGACTTCTTTTTCGCCTGCAGTGCATCCATGAAAGGTAGTGCCTTGAAATATGTTTAATATCTCATGCTAGGTGTGAGCGCAACAATCAGTTCTCACAAGTCCATACCAGCCTCTTCTAGACAGCAAAATTCTCAGATCCACAAATGCATGGGAAACCCTCTATAAGGTTGTGGCGGAGTGCGAACCTCTTGCGCCGCATCCTCCAAGGAAGCAGCGCTGCTGCATGCTTGCTTTCGCCCATTTGCACTCCACAGCAGTGCTCTGGGATGTGCAAACCATCAGGCATCACACGTCAGCCACTCCACGCTGTGATCGTTGGTGCAGTATGTATGCAAGGCACACCTGGAACTAGGTCTGATTTCATAGCAGGGAGTGGCTGCAGCATGAAACTGCAGAAACTGCACACGAGCGCCCATATGCAGTAAGATGTGCTGGCTATAATGCATAGCAGACAGTCGAAGGGCGCGCCACCTGAGCAGCTGAATCGCAAGATCGCGCAGCTCTGCACTGTCATGTCTTAGATATTTAGCAGCAAGTTTTGCCAGCCCTGAATTACCAGATATCCACCCAGCAGGTCCCGAAATATTCAAACATCGCATATTGAAGAAATATTCAGACATCGTTCAATGACAAAATATACTTGCTTGTGGTAACTGACCAAAACCCCTCAAGGCCCGTGCTTCGTTTTCTTGACTTTTCAGAGCCCTATCTTTCGTTGCAAGGAACAATTCCCCTGTGAGCGAGGCACGCGCGACTCTCACACACGCAGAGACGTGTCCACCTTCCGTCGTAGCTGATATATTTCCGAGGAAACTCGAGGGGTGTTTGCTGAGTGTCCCTGCGCGCACCATTCGAATTGCCGATGTGCTGGCGCCCCTCCTCCCCTTGCCCAACAGTCACCTGCACGTCCACGTGCTCGGGCAAACTCAGCCATGTTTCAGCAGTGGACCTCGAGGCTCAGGGACTCTCGCTGCTGGTTTCCGAACCAAAAGCGACCTAACACCAGCTCACTTGGTGTTGAAGAAGCTACCGGCGTTTGGGGTATCCGTGACACGCAATCAATCCCAGCCCCCATGGCACACACGTCGCTATCTGGCATTCGTGCGGCCACTGCTCGATCTCATTCGAGGCCGCCATATGACATTAGAGATGACTTGACGTTTTGGAAGCATGAGCCAGCGACTGCAGTTGTGGGGTTTGCGAGGGTGAACACAAAGGTGATTGGCGGCTGGTTTGTGCTTGCAGATTGTACTCACATCCCCAACCCTGCACGCCGCGCACAGTGCACTGTCGCTTCGGTGCGAGACGGCGGCGACCTTCAACGTTACAGAAGAAAACTACCGGAGGACGGGGTTGCCAGGTGGCTGCACGTCGCCCCGGTGACTGGGACTGCAAGGCGGCGGCATGTAGCCCCGATGGCATGTAACCTCGGTGGCCGGGACTGCAATGCGGCGGCGTGTAGCACCGGTGGCATGTAACCCGGTCGGTGGCTGCAACTGCAAGGCGGCGGCATCTTAGCCCCGTGACATCATAACCCAGTGACCAGGTTCTGAAAATGCGGCTATACGCGCCCCGATGTCAACCTCGGTGGCCCGGGACTGCAAGGCGGCGGCATGCAGCCCCAGTGATCTTGGCCTCAGTGTGGGACTGCAAGGCGGCGACATCGTAGCCCCGGCGGCCATGTAACCCCGGTGGCAGGACTGCAATCTTGACATAGCACCAGCGACATGGCCTCAGTGGTCAAGCTGCAGTGTGCGGCGACTATGTGACCTCGGTGGTCATAAGCTACAAGGCGGCGTGCAACCCCGGTGGCATGTAACCTCGGTGGCCGGGACTGCAAGGCGGCGGCGTGTAGCCCCAGTGGCATGTAACCTCGGTGGCCGGGACAGCAAGGCGGCGGCATGTGACCCCAGTCACCGTACTGCAAGCGGGGAGGGCGGGAACGCACGAGAAGGGAGAGCGCAGCGCGGCACAGCTCATGCTCTCCGCCCGCCCGCAGAAGCCCTGCGAGGAACGGCGCCGCCTGGAGCGCCCGCTTCCCAGTGCCACGCGGCTGTCTGCAAAATTTCTGCAGTATTCCGCAAGATGCCAAAGACAAGCACGCCACGACGCGCATGCACGAAGCGAGCTGTGCAAGCATGCATTATCTTCGCCAAAGCGAGGCTTCGTGCGAGGCATTGCGAGGATGGGCGCGAGGAGAAACGATCATAAGAGCCTCCAACACACCTTGAGGCGCAAGAGGTTGGTTCGGTGCGACGGAGCGAAGCAAGCAAAATGTAGGAGGTTGAGCGCCAGGTACACGTGCGGCTCTCCCGAGCTCACCTACGTTATCGCCATCAAAAAGCGATCTTGTGTGAGAGCGAGAACGGGGAATGGCGCTGAGGGTCTCTTGGAGCCACAAAGTGGGAGACCTCGTGACAGGGCACGGGCACAACGCTTTGTGCGTCGAACAGGCAAGTGCGACTTCTACACGCACATATCAGACACCCTCGTCCAGCTTCTTCTACTGAAAACATCGCAACCTACGCCAGCAACTTGACATATCAGTGATGCCGAGACTAAACGGCAGTGGACCGTGCATTGGAGGGGTTATTTGCAGCGCGGAGGACTGCACAACCTGTGCGACAGAGCAGCGGACAGGTCCAGGATGTCAGTAGCCCTCGTGCGCGGGGAGTGCGATGGAAATAGGTGGAGCAGTTCTGGGTTCAGAGGCACACCAAGCTGAAGACCAGCGGCAGCACTCCCTGCGGGAGCTGCTCCACGTCGGCCGCGCACTGTGCCAGTCCACACAGAGTCCCGATGGCAAATAAGCAGAGAGTGTTTGTCAAAGCCTGGTCTGGAATACCTTTGGTGAGTACCCGATGTTTCGTGGGAGCGACACTGTGTCTGCACGTTTGAGGGCCAGCGCGAAATTTTTATTGACAGATCAGTGTACTTGCGAGTCATCCTTGAAATTTACACTGCTGTTTAAAGAATGGTTTGACCACCAAACTCTGACAAACTCTGACTGCAGCAAAATTTCGGAAGTCGCGGCACCTTTTCGAACGTCGGGGCCTCCAAGAAGTGCCGATTCAGCTGCGCGATTATCACGAGTCGTTTGGGGTGAGGAGTGTCCTTACTCAACAACTGAGTCGCAAGCTGTTGTACGATGGAAGGCTTCTCCATCGCCGTAGGCTTTTTGCCTGTTCGCGTGTCAGCCTTTGACTTCGACTTAACTTTTGACACATCTTTTGGGCGGATGCGACCAGCCGCTATTTCTGGTGTCCTCATTGCCCTATAAGACTGGATTCGGGCAGCCTTCAAGCCAGTTCAAAGGCAAGTCGACATGACGTATTTCTTTCAGTGCGTTGCAATGCACGTTGTGAAACGCATCCGTCTATACACCATGTCATTGCCAGGCGAAATACAGCCACAAAGCCAGCTCGACTTTCTCATAGCCGAATGTATCCGAATTTTCTCTTTGCCATATCGTCGTTCCGCTATTCTAGCAAACTTTTGAGACATATTCTGTTGGAAAGTAAGCTCGACACTTCCGTATCAGTGTTTGCGCAAATTCCGTGTTTGATATCATCTTGCGAGACTAAAAAGGACTTCAAATAAAATGTGTTAGGTATCGTCAAACGATGGACCATAATTATTCATGGAATTCCACTCCGCACTGATATTCAGGCCCTCGCCATCGCCATCGCCAGCGCCATAAGACCTGGATTTAGGTCGAATTTTCAGCTTTTACAGCTATCAAGTCTTCGAATACAAGAAACTTCTCAAGTACTGTGTTACAGTACTGTATGAAAGTGAATTTATAAAACACCAACAGATCAACAGTGACTATTGTGTATTGACTACTGATACTGTGACACTGTGTCACATAGTGACTCGTCACTTGAGACTTCGATTCTTCGTGTTCGGTGTTGCATCTCACGTCAGACCCGAGACCGAGACGAGATCGAGAGCTCGAGCTCGACGTCGAGCTCTTCGTCTTGCGATTGCCATTGCGTTTCAAACTCAACGAAAACTGTGCAACAGCTGTTGGTGCGTAACGATAACAAGGACGAACGAGCTTCCCTGGAAGATGGAGTGAGCAATGATACGTGGATGGCCGCTCAAAGTATAACAAACATTTAAATCTGGATTCCTCTGAACATGTACATGGAATCCATACAGATAATTTCGCAGAATCACGAAGTATCTGATACAACAGTTTCCGGGGAAAGTAAAGGAGTGTCTTTCGTTCGAGCCAGTCCAACTGGTCGGCGTACACCTAGTAGCGGTATTCGTGCACGCCAACCTCTAGCGCCACTTGAAAAGAATAGCGTATACAGCACGGATCTTGATGAAAATATAAACGCGAAGATCAGTGCTATCCCAATGGTTTCAGATATAGGCGAGGATGAGACCCACTCTCCAACTTTCTCAGTTTCGGTACGTCGTCACAATCGACCTCAGTGACACTGGGGCACCTGTCTTTTTGATTCGCCTTTCATAACCATAACGGTATTTCACTATTTACATTTGACGATGTCTCCATCTCCTGGATAAGAAAAACACATCCTGGGGCACTTTTTTGTTCAGGGTTCAGAATCGTTTCACGCTGAAGATGCCGTTAAAGGTGGCTCTCGTTTACTCTTTCGTAATCACGTAGCCACTCATGCTCTTTGATAGACATATTTGAACGTAAATTTCGAGTTTGGTGCTTCGTCTTTTGGAGAAGCGACCGTCCCCTTTGCGCTCTCGTACTCAGTGCTTTGAGGGACCATATATCGATATCGTCCAATTTGTGCTCTATATCTATATCTATTGAGTGCTGCGAAACAATTTTGCTGTCACACACTTGTATCACTTGAAGGTAAAGTACACCACACTATTGCTCGTTATTGTCCGCGATATGGTTCGCAGGGCGTCACTACGCAGGTGCTGCTGAGGAGTACGCGCCCGAGCCCTCACAGTCGCCAACGCGCAGAACTGCAGGGGCTCCAACTTCCAGACGTAGCCTTGAGCAGCCTTTCAGAACGAGTGACGGTGGCATAATCTTCTCATCGTTTCACAAAAGTCAAGACCTCACTGGTACGTTTCCTTTCGTCTGGGTGTGAACGATTTTTACGCCTCGTTTATTCTATTTCGCCAGACAACCTGCAACGGCTGTCCTATTTATTTATCTATTTCGCAAAACGTTTTCCACCATGGCATTCACAGGCCTGCTGACCGGCGAGGTGAATGAACCTGAACGCTCAACGACGCGACAGAGCTTTCAGAACAGCAGCATTCAGAGCCTGGAGTTGCTGAACGGCGCGGAACTTTGCGTAGAATCTTTATCACAAGGTGCTCGCACAGGTCCATCCTCTCTAATACCTTCCTTTGCCTGCTAGCCTGCGTGAGGTATTGACACTCGGAGCACTGTGCAGGTGAACGTAGGGTAGAGAGTAATGCACCTGACTTGCAAGCTGACGCGGGGAGTCTCACGGACATCCAACTGGAGAACAAGGTACTGAAGGAGTATCTGGGCGAAATCCAGAAAGAGGCTGAGCTGCAGAGAACTGAGTTTGAGACTGAGAAGGAGAATCTGCTTCTCGAGGCGCAAAGACAGGCTGAGCTTCAGAGGCTGCATTTCGAAACCGAAATGGATGCCCTTCAAAAAGAAGTCGAGCGTGAGAGGCAAGAGCTTAAGTACGAGAAGGAAGCTCTTTTGAAAGACGCCGAACTTCGCGGGCAGCAGTGTGAGACCGACAAGGAGAGCATGCTCGGCGAAGCGCTGGAAGAGCAGGCTAAGCTCGAGGAGTGCATCGTGCGGCTGCAAGACGAGAATAGAAGGCTGCACGAAGCACTAAAATCGGCTGAAGGTGCAATGAACATCGAAAGGTCACCGAAGAAGCAGAAGGCGGCAAACTCTGACTTATCCGAGCTGCAGCTCGAGTTGGCCACTTTGAGATCAGAAAGTGAGCGCGAAATCTCCTCTCTCAAACATCAGCTTTGGGAGATGGAATCTCTGAACAACACCCTCGAGAGGGCCGCAGCCGTTTCAGAAAAGGCGCGCCTCGATGCGTGTGCTGCCGCCGATACCCACATCAAGAACACAGGGACCCTGGAGAAAGAGAACAGGAATCTTCAACTGAAAATAGAGCATCTGATCTCCTTGCAGGTATTTCCTCAAGCGCTGGCAAACTTGCCTCGTCGTGGATTCCTGGTGTCGTGCCAGTCCTAACACAGTTGTTTGCACAGGACGCTGGCATCACCACTTCGCAAGACGGCTGTGAGTCTCCTGTGGTGTTCTCGTCAGCTGGAACCAAAAACAAAAAGGTTATTTGGGATGTCCACGGGCTCCAAGCAGAGAACAAAGCCCTTCTGGACAACATGCAGAAGCAAGCCGACATGCGCGACGAGCTGCAGCAGGAGGTCACACAGCTGCGTCTGCAAGTCAAAACCGTCAAGGTCGGCCCGTGGTATTCGTGTCACTGGTGGCTGAGTCCAACCACCCATCCTGCATTGACGGAAACTAAAGCCAATAGCCGTGTCTGCTAATGCATCTGCCTTTTCCCCTGCTGCATCTCCGTGTGCCTCCCTTCCCCTCAAGCGCAAGGCTCGCTTTGTGTATGCGCAGACCTTGGAGACCGAGCTAGCAAAGCTCCGAGCCGAGAACTACAATCTGGCTTGCAAGCACCGCGCAGTGCTCTCTCGTCTTGAAGCCTTGCTTGCGGAGGATGCGCAACTTCGTGTGCGACTGGAGGAGCAATCGAGTATCATCCAGAGGTGCGGTTAGCGGTCGCTTCAGCGTTTTGCGTTGACGATGCTTGGAAACCTCTTTCGGCTTTCTGCTCAAACGGAACCCTGCTAAAGCGAGGTGGCGTCGCTTCAGTGAGGGGCAGCGACTGGGTTTCTGTGGCAGGCTCGAATCAGCTTGCCAGGAGATCGAGGACATGTCGCGCCGAGCCGAAGGGCTGCGGCAGCAAGTGCGAAAGGACTCCTCCGAGGAGACGTCGGCACTGGTGAGCCACCTGTCTGTCTGGTACCACCTATGACGCACTTCGAAGAGGGCGCCGGCGCCCTCTCTCCTCAGTATTCGTGTCGGCTACCCATGCACGGCCTCTGTTGTCTCCTGCAATCGAACAGCGTGGCCTTGGGCAGAGCTTCACCCCACCTCTGCCAACACCGGGCACTGGAGTACGCGTATGTTTTGCAGGAGGAATCGGCGGAGAGCAAGCTGAAGGTGGCCACCAGCGGCAACAAGGACTCGGCGCTGCAGCAAATGGCCTTGAAGTTTGAGGGCTACGTCAAGGAGGTGCAGCAAGAACGGCTGTTGGACTGCTCGCCCGTCGTGAGCCGTGTGCTATCCGAGCTCGACAAGCGGAATATATCACTCCCCCACCCCACAGGTAGAGCGAGTCCCTGCATCCCCTCATGGGCATCGATGGCTTGTGCAGTCACTGTGCTCTTGCCTGGGTGACGCGGCACTGCGCTAGCTGCTAGCTCTGCCATCATTTGCCACCAACGGTGTGAGTGGCAGCACAGCCGCATGCAAGCTGCGATGTCCCAGGCAGGACGGTGGCAGCTTCCCCTCGGGATCCAGGCCTGAGGCAAATGGGCTGCAGGTGAGTCGCCGAACGTGCACGCGCTAGGAGCGAGGCTCGAAGCACTCACCGAGGAGAGGACGAAGCTCGTGGAGGAAAACCAGAGCTTCAAGTGCGAGCTGGAAGATCACGTGGAATCAATGCAGATCCTGGAGGACGAGGTCATCAAGCTCAGGAAGCAGCTAGAGCGACAAGCAAAGCACGAGTCCTCCTTAGAAGGCGAGCGAATACCGCCCGCCGATCCCCACTTTCCCCCAAACCATCGCCCTTCACACCCCGTGTGCATCGCGTGCTTTTAGTTGACTGCATTTGCACTTGGACTCGTCAGACCATATCCATCGATGCATATCCATATCCATCGATGCATATCCATATCCATCGATGCATATCCATATCTATCAATGCATATCCATATCTATTGATGCATGTCGTGACTGCATCATACTTGCTTGAGCTAGGCGCTCGGGAAGCCGTCTGTCCACCTTTCACGGGAGCCCCCTCTCAGCACCTCCACAAGCATGTGGAGTGGCTACCGCCTTTCCACTGACAGCCTGGGTTGGCGTGATTGGCTCTCCCCAGAGATTGGCAGCACCGCAGCAGTGCAGCAGGAGTGGACCAAGAAGAAGCTCGCCACCACCATGAGCGAGCTGGAAGTGACTGAGGCGGAGCTGCAGAAATTGCGGCGGCGGGAGGGCGAGGCACAAGGCGAGTTGAAGGTGGCGGAGGCGGAGCTGCAGAGGCTGAGGCGGAGGGAGGGCGAGGCCCAGAGTAACTTGCAGGCGGCGGAGGCGGAGCTGCAAAAGTTGAGGCGGAGGGAGGGCGAGCTGCAGGGTGAGCTGGAGGTGGTGGAAGCGGAGCTGCAGAGGCTGAGGCGGAGGGAAGCCGACGCGCAGGGCGAGCTGGAGGAGAGGGAGCACAAGCACAAAGCTCAGGTGGAGAAGCTGAAGGGCGAAGCGGAACACTCTGCGGAGGAGCAAGCGCGAGGCATGAAGCAGCTGCACCACGAGCTGCAGATCAGCGTCGACGAGCTGCAGGGGGCTCGGGAGGAGGCGGAGCGGTGCCGGGCTGTGGAGGCGAGCTGCCACGTGGAGCAGAAGCGGCTGCAGGACGAGCTCGCCCAGCACAGGGTGAGAGCCCCGCCAGGGTGGCGGGGCAGGCGCTGCTTGGCGGTTTCCAGCGCTGCTTGGCCATGTGCGCAGCGTGGCATATGAGCACCTGACTTTGGCGCAGCGTGGCATATGAGCACCTGACTATGGCGCAGCGTGGCATATGAGCACCTGA
>LGRX02023265.1:0-16024 GCA_001247695.2 Cymbomonas tetramitiformis | reverse complement strand
TGTGCTCGTGTCGCTACAGGGTGAGCACGAGAGGTGCTCGCCCGCGCCCTTCCCCACGGCGCCATGAGAAAGCGTCCAGGCGTGGACCGCTTTTCTTTGGGGGGGGAAGAGAGCGCGCCGCGGGTGGCATACGATGACCACCGCGAGCGCGCCGAGCGTACCGCCACGAGGCAGCCGGATAGATGGCCGCTGTCTCGGGCCGCGTGACGCGCAGCTGCCCCACCAGGCACGCCATACTCATGGTGCCTAGGGGGGGCGCGCAGCGTGTGCACGGCGACCGGGCGCCATCGAGGCTCTTCGGAGAGGAGATGAGTGGGCCTGGGAGCGTCACACCGCACACGCGTGCCCCGGCGACGAGCGCGGAGCGCAGCACCCACGTGAGGGTCGCTGCTGAGGCCTGTGTGGCCGACGCTCCGGGCGAGATGGCGCCCAGCGATGGGACGCTTCGCCACACGCAGACAAGGGGCGCCGCCCTTGTGCTCGCGTCGCTACAGGGTGAGCACGAGAGGTGCTCGCCCGCGCCCTTCCCCACGGCGCCATGAGAAAGCGTCCAGGCGTGGACCGCTTTTCTTTTGGGGGGGAAGAGAGCGCGCCGAGCGCACTGCCACGCTAGCCATTTCTTTGATGGTGAGGACGTGGCCCAGCCGCTTGCGAGGGGCGCTCTTGGACGCACGCGAATTGAGGACCTGGTGAACCTAAGTATGGCATACGGTTGAAGCGGACGACGCGTAGTAGACGGAGAACTGAGTTTGTGCGCCTGCACGACGAGCATATGTGACCTCTTGACCGAGGTCCCCTACTTGCAAAGACTTTTGTTCCGTATTATCGACAGCCTTGGTAGCCGATGCGAGTGTTATGACCATCATGATGGCGGGAAATTGAAGACCGAAAGTTGCCTTGATATGAGTAGTGTGCCGTTGTGAGGAGCGCCAGCGATGTGACCTTAGTGGAGCCCTCAAGCTAATCAGATGAGCAAACGCGATGAGCAAAGTAGTAACGTATATGTTCGCGAGGACGCTTCCCACGTGAAGGGGGGGGAGTTGTGCTAGGACAACATACTGTGTCATGCGCGGATGACTCAGCGGTGTCATACATGCTAGCAGTGCCATACGCGCCTTACGATATTAGCGCCCGAGACCCCGGTTGAGGAAGAGACCCCCCTTAGTGGGAGTACACAGTACTAGTGTACGGTGTAATAAGGTGTCATAGTGAAGCACCGACACCTCATACTGCATGATACTGTAGTAGAAGCATCTGACGCCTGCCAAATTCCACAGCTTGATTCTCCAAGACGCAAGCAAATCCATCGATGCGGCAAAAATCAATAATGCCCGTCCGGGAGAAGAGGTGTGGATTGAGCCGCCTTACGCTGTCAATGTTCACGTTGAGCACTTGAATTCCTCAAATTGGTGCGACCAGGCGACGTTAGCTCCCGAGGTTCGAGCAACTACTAGCGAGGGAAACGCGACATCTGCGGTGCCCAGCGATGTTAGTCGGCCGCGCAGTATCGTACTCCCCGTTAAGATCGGCAAGCGTCTAGATGATTTGACCGTGAACCGCGCCTCCCAAAAGAGCAAGATATACTTCCGAGCTCACGGAGTTGATTTGGCTTTCGCCTTGACCTTTCACAAATTCCAAGGACAGACCGTGCAAAAGATAATATTTGTGCCTGGGGCACTACGACAGATGCTCGGAAATATGTTTTTGATTGAACGTGCAAAGGTACACAATTCGGATTTTATAATATACTGGATCAGGGCCAGATTGAGGTACAAACGATAATTCGGTTCCGAGTTCTGAAGGCTAAACACTTCTCAAGTGCTCCACTTATTCACTCGTCACTCAGGTTGCAGGGTCAACCACCCGACAGCCGATGTCACACTTCGGCTCAACGTTCAATTCCCGATCCGATCTCATTTCTAATTCCGATTCGTCATTCTCGATTCAGATGTTATGCCGACAGACTGACACGATGACTGCCCCACAGTACTGTCATACTGTCATACTGTCATAGCGTCATACTGTCATACTGTCATAACCTTGATATCTGATATTCGATTTCATTGTCTTTTCAACCCCGATGCGAATCTGACCATTCTTCGAGGGCCTGACTGAGTTCCACGATGACACCCCCCACAGTACTGTCATACTACTATAGTGTCATACTGTCATACTGTCATAGTGTCATAGTGTCATAGTGTCATACCCCGGACATCTGGTATTCATTCTCATCGTGGTTTCAAGCCCAATCTCACTGTCATCGTGCCAATCCCAGATTACCCCCGATGACACACATACGGACGCATAGGCATATCGGCTCACGCTGTGCCTCCGGGCACAACTCTCCCCCCCTTAGGAGTGGTCTACCTCCTGGGATCACTCCGCTAAGGTACCTATCTAAGTTCCAGTTCTTAGGTTTTCTGGTTCCTTTCTGTTTCCAGTTCTTAGGTTCTCTGGTTCCTCTTCGAGCACAACTTGCCCGCCGCTACCAGGGCACCACTTTCACGAAGGAGGGTGCCGCTTGGAATCTAAAGCGGGTCTTCAGTCTTGCGGAGGCGTAAATGTCGGAAAAGTTGTCGCAGCAGGAGCGCTGGCACGGGATATACGCTCGCGGATTGGCCCGCTCCAGTCTGCTGCGGATGAGGTCCCAGCTGAGAAGTTTCTGGATGAGCACCGGTTGCCCATCTGCACGCACACGGTGTCGAAGCAGTACAGCGTAGCAGGGGCGTGAGTGGTGCTGAGTTCGTCCATATGCAGGTGGGCTTCATGTACTGCGTACCGTACATGCAGTAGGTACACACCAGCGGGGGAGGAAGTTGGCGCATCATGGGGCGAAGCCGCAGCGCGTTGGGGAAGCGACCTCTGGGGTTCTCCATGAACCAATTTTTTGGCTCCAAGTAGTCAATGATCTGCAATGCTCGTCGTACGATTTTGTCAGCCTGGGGAAGATCAGGGGGTCCTCCAGTGGTGCGCGCTTGACTGTACTGTCTGCAGGGGGGACTGGCCCAAACGACATCAAAGAATCCCGGCGGGTATTGTTTGTAGTCCCACTGTAGGATGTCTTGCACGTGTGTGGGATGCCAGATTTGTTCGGAGTCAAGGGTCACCACGGAAGCGGAGGGGAAGCAATTTAGGAATTCTCTTTCCACCGATCCGGTACCACTGAAAAGTACAAGAATTCTGGGCATGCGGGTTGCTTCCGTCTGGATCGCCAGGAGCTCTGTCACCAGTGCCAACGACCCATCCTCTGTGCGTTCTTGACGTTCCCACGGCAGAGGGGTATCCTGTTCTATATGTTCGAGCTGGTCCAGCTCATCGCAGGGATTAGTGATGAGGTGAGCCAGTGTCATCCCAGCTTGAGCAGAGTGACGGCCACGTTGCTCACGTCGCCGAGTGGCTTCGTCGCGAACTTGTGCTTCCATGCGCAGTCTCGCTTGTTCAAATTCACGAAGCTGTTGAAGTGGACCTCCGCGTTCGAGTTTGCCACGCGTCCTCCATTGGTCATGAGCTTTGCAGTAGCCAGTCCAGCGAGCTTTCCATTCTTCCACCTCTTTTCCTCGAACAGACCGTACTCGGCGTGCAAGGATGCGCTCAACATGTGCTTCCTTCTGACCGTCTACTACCACCTCTTCAGGTACTGCCAGGTGATCACGTGCGGCGAAAGCGTCTTGACCGCTGGTGTACGGCTTGAGGCGGTGTTGAGCGAACACGTCATGTATCCGCCAGTGAGGAGGGAGGCGTAGGCGGTAGGCTACTGGGGCTCCCCTGTCGGCCTCTGGCATGGTCATCTGCATATCACTGAAGAAGCGTTCGGTCACAGGAACCGGTCCGTGCCAGCGTTTGGTCAACTTCCTACAGATGGAGCGATCCATCACCTTCTCTGTAAGGTGTTTCGCTTCTATCCAGACCAGATCTCCAACAGCATACTCTCGCTGTCCGTGCCTGCGATCAAACTGCTCGCGCTGTCGCTGTTGAGCCAGCTCCAACCGCTGTCTAGCGTCCCGCAGCTGCGACGAAAATTTCGCGGCCACTTCGTGTGCGGTACCTACTCCCCCTCTGATACCAATTGTGCCTGGGGCACTACGACAGATGCTCGGAAATATGTTTTTGATTGAACGTGCAAAGGTACACAATTCGGATTTTATAATATACTGGATCAGGGCCAGATTGAGGTACAAACGATAATTCGGTTCCGAGTTCTGAAGGCTAAACACTTCTCAAGTGCTCCACTTATTCACTCGTCACTCAGGTTGCAGGGTCAACCACTCGAGAGCCGATGTCACACTTCGGCTCAACGTTCAATTCCCGATCCGATCTCATTTCTAATTCCGATTCATCATTCTCGATTCAGATGCTATGTCGACAGACTGACACGATGACTGCCCCACAGTACTGTCATACTACTGTACTGTCATACTGTCATAGCGTCATAGCGTCATACTGTCATACTGTCATAACCTTAATATCTGATATTCGATTTCATTGTCTTTTCAACCCCGATGCGAATCTGACCATTCTTCGAGGGTCTGACTGAGTTCCACGATGACACCCCCCACAGTACTGTCATACTACTATAGTGTCATAGTGTCATAGTGTCATAGTGTCATAGTGTCATACTGTTATACCCCGGACATCTGGTATTCATTCTCATCGTGATTTCAAGCCCAATTTCACTGTCATCGTGCCAATCCCAGATTACCCCCGATGACACACATACAGACGCATAGGCATATCGGCTCACGCTGTGCCTCCGGGCACAATATTAGATCTCAGCCAGACACCGAAGGGCGTCTTTAAGTTATGCTTTCAAGCTTTTTATGTGGGAATGACGCGTGTCAAGCAGTCGGATTGCATTCGTATATTACCGGGAACCGATGGTGCAAAGCCCGACTTATCTCATTTGCTGAAATTCAAACCGGATCCCGAGCTCCAAAGATGGATGGACGGATTTGATAGGCGAACTCGTGAATGGAAACGACCTCCACCTAAAGCGCAACCACGCAAATCTGCAAACACGACCCGCCCCATCGCCAAACCAGGTCAACGAGGCGGTGCCGAGGGCAACAGAGATATCGCCAATAGGCGCCCCAATGAAGTTAACGAACGCACGTCCACAGCTCATGGCGGGGTCGGCAAAGGACGATCGGGGCGTGGCCGCGGTCGTGGTCGTGAGCAAGGGCGGACTGATGCCCGAGCACCAAACCGTGCTGGTAGAAGTTAGATAGCATCGCGACATGGTGACAAGGTTATTCGTGGCATGCATGTCGCCGCGGAACGGAACACTCCGCTAGAGACGCTCGTGCCGTGGTATTCGTTGTATTTCTATATGTGTAATTTCATTTTGGCAATCGTGATACAACCGTGTTAGAGTATCCCCCTTCAGGCTACTTCGACATTCTTTGTGTAATTGCATATTGATCGGCGATCTTGCATTGTATCGGTGGTGCGGATATTATGATATGTCGATATATCGGTACATATTGGCATATAAGTCTCAATCGATATCCATTTTGCGCACATTTCATCGATAGATCGGTATCGCTTCGCTTCGGACTTCCAAGTGTTATGTGTTGTATAGGAGAAATCGAATATAATGTTGAGATGTGGATATGTATTACGTAAAGGACCCGATGTTGACAACGGTTGAAAGAAACGTTCCGTAGTAATGGGGGGGTGTGGGGGGGGCGGAGCCCCTCCACCGGGCGAAGACTTAAAAATATTCCTAGGGGTGTGGAAGGAGCCCCCAATCGGGCGAAGACTTCTAAAAATTATCCGTAGTAATGGTGTGGGCGGAGCCCACTAGGTAGTCTTAAAATAGATCGATAAGCAATTCAGCGACCGATACAATTCCCTTATTGATACAGGAGAGGAGACAGGAGGGTCCAAAGCACCGCGCCTTCATACCGTCAATAAAAAGTCTTTATCTTATTTCAAAATATATAAGTAAGTCATATTTAAAATAATACTACAGTGCTAAGTTATATTTATACTCAACAGTCGTGACACTGTGCAATTCCAATAAAGTTGAAATAAAATTAAATATTGACCAATTAAATATAAAGAGGCTTCATATTGAATATTCTGAATATCAAATTATATACTGCCGCGTGCGACACATACTTATCCACGACTTACAAATCGTTTCGCAGTTTTCATCTACGACGCTAAAGTGCGTAACAGGGGTTAAATTGCGTGACTGTAACGCGCACATCGAAAAGCGCACATTCAAAAGCGTGAAAAGCGTGACATTCGAAAAGCGTGACATTCGAAAAGCGTGACGCAAAGCAGTGTTCGTTTTGCAATAGCTGGTTTTCGGCGAAATGAACTCTCTAAAAATTTATAGGGGGTACGTGAACGTACAGGTGGGGAAAAATCAATCTCAAATCAGCATACAAATCAGCATGTAAATCTCTTATCCAAGGGAACATATCAATTCCTAGCACACACACTCATTTGAGCCAAATAGAAGAAATATGAGTGCATATGAGCTTCGTAATGTATGGTTGGTAATTGCATGTCAATTTAGTTATTAAGAATTCAGGAATAGCATTTGCTGAAAATGGATGGCACTTTGTACTTCTCCTTGGTTCTGGAGAGAGCCTTGACCTTACTCTCAAGGTATGCCATCACCCTCAAATGATCCTGGGTGAGGTCCTCTCCATTTTCGGACCTGGCTTTAATGGTTGCAAACCATGTTTTTTTCGAACTTGATAGGTGCGGACATGTTTATCTGGATAGAGTTGCTGTGGTTTGTATTGTCAATAATGGTTTAAGCAAAGAGTCGTGGAACAATTTGTAGGTTGCTACTGGGAAGTAAGTTCAATCTATAGTATTGAATAGATTTGGTAACTGTGTCCATAATGTTGACAAATGTCATTGTGTAAGTACATGAGCGGCGGCAATTGCATTATTCGTTTGACATGTGTCATTAAAATTTAAACATGTAGAAGAACCAATAACATGAAAGATTGGTAATAGTATAGATTTTTCCAGATAGGAGTTCTTCAAACTTTAATAGCTGGCATGTTTGCGAATGTTTTTTGGAAATTGTATTCATAATCTGACAATATCATTGTGTCAACGATAACCGCAAAATGGCGGCATTCATATCATTTTGACATGTGTCATTGATACTTGGGTGTCAACACTTAGATCGACCAATAAAATAGAAGATTGAACATCACAGTATCCAAATATCTACAAATCAAAATTCGGTATTTGCAACCAATAGTGTTATTTGAAGCATAGTAGCAAATATTTTGAAATTTGATGTCGCTCAACCCCCTTCGTCGAGCCGGCCTCAGCCAACCCCGCAGTGGGCGACGGGATGAGCCACGACGGGGGCGCGGAAGCCCAATCTCGCCCTCAAAATTAAAAGGCCAAATCACCTACGAGGCTCAAACATCCCAGTTGATCCAATTTCAAAGATCCAATTTCAAAGAATAAAATTAATAGATAGTAAGTTGTCGATTCCCCTACGGCTCACGGCCACCACAGTGGGGGGGGGCTTCGCCCTCCCCCCCAAAAAAATGTGGGAAGCAACTTGATTTCCATCGGACTCGGCCAGCCCATACAACTGACGTTCATGACAATGTCATCAACTTTCATTGTCGAAGCTCTCAGCATTAACACTGATCCCCCCCTCGATCCTCGCTAAAAAGAATTATCTCCGTCAGATCGATGGTCGTCGATTGACAGTTAAGGGTTCGGACAAAGGTTTAATTCATAATTTATTCGGTTTAACTCGTATTTTATATTTTATAATTGTTCAGACGACATTCTGTCGATATATTTATAAATATATAAATAAATATATATACAAACATATCCACAAATTAAAATTAAAATTTTGTTTGCAGCTTTCATCTCAACGACGCAAATTGATTTCTTCTATTATTACTTTTTAAAGACTTCTCAAATTTATACATCACAGTTAATTTGAATATAGGCAGTTTTTATTTAACGACGATATAGGCTACTGTACTACACTATACGTCACTCAAAAGCGTGACGATGACGCAAAAGAGCGTCACGCAAAGCAATGTTCGTTCTATTTATATATAGCTGGTTTCTACGAAATCAAACCTCTAAAATTTTATACACAAAAGCGTCACGTCAGTTTTTATTTAACGACGCTATAGGCTGAGAGTACACTATACGTCACGCAAAAAGCGTCTTAAAGCTAGGCTGTAAAATACTATACACTATACGTCACGCAAAAGAGCGTGACGCAAAGCAATGTTCGTTCTGTAATAGCTGGTTTCTGCGAAATCAAACCTCTAAAAATTCATAGGGGGTACGTGAACGTACAGGTGGGGAAAAATCCAAATTCCTCAATTCTAAATTTTGCATTGTTACCATCAAATTGTGAGTGAACGCGGAGGTGCAAAAGGAATGTTGTGAAGTATTGAATAACAACTGTTTAGAAAAGCAAGTGGCATCGGCAATGAACACAAGGGTATTAATTGGGATACTTACGGAATCAAGATATTGCTATGTTGCCCAACCATATCGACAACTGTTAATATAAAGGTCAGGTGAATATAATTTGGAAGCATAATTGGAATGTAATGTGTTTAATTAAAGCAAAGTACCAAATAAAGGAATAGTATAGTTGTAATCTCAAATTTAAGGGCACATTGACAACAACAAGCAAGATAAATAGTTGGGACATTTGAAGCATTCACCAATTGGCATATTTAATGTCAAGGCTAGGATTTGGAAATTAAGGTTACTTTATTAAGAAAATACTCCGGTGAGATTTGAGGGTTGGCAATGCAGCCAGAGCCAGTAAAACTAAAATGTTATATCTATTTACTACAGGTCATTAAGATATCGAATGCAGGATTCCTCCGTTGACACCCTTTTCTCGCAACTTCTGGAGAGCGGGAGGAATGTTTGTTTGAAGATGTGGGATCTCCTGGATCTTTGCATCCAATGATGTGATAGCAAGTCTTCTGACCCTCAGCTCTTCAAGACGAAGTGATTTCAGGAAGTTATCCCGATCGATTGCATGTCCTCCGAAGTGAGGTCCAAAGAGAGGATTGTTGTGTTTGTCAGTACGAAACGATTTGAAAAAAGGCAGTGCACTACTGCTAGGTATGCCTGACATGTTTGAACCTGCCAATCGGTATGATACAATCTGATTTTGTAGGATGTGAGTGAGGTTGCCATCCCTCCAGATTACAGCATACAATTTCTCGTCGACGACACGCTTGAGGTCAAGACTATCTTTGAGGGCTCTGGCTTTCTGAATTGTTGAAAGCTTAGAGAACGGTATGACCACACCAAAAGCCGGAATGTCTCTGGCGCCACCTGTAAACCAAAGGAGCAAAATAGAAGGATATCAAGGTAACATGGTTAATGTGATGTCAAGGATGGGAATTATTAGATGGAAACAAATCACAAATCGAAAATAACAAACTCACCTTCAGAGAAAAACATGCGAATCGTTTGCCCTTCATATCCGACTGGAATTGGGTGCCCAGATGGGTTTTGCGAAGTGTGAGGATGTTGAGCAAGTAGAGTTTCAATCTCTTTTGGTGTATGGTACCTGTTGATGTGTTGATGGATGAATGAGATAAGTGATTGCATATTAATAAATACAAAACTAGGCGAATGATAATAGCTAAGAGAAATTTACCTTAAGGGTCCAACGCCAATGTCCTTCTTGAGGAATAATGACATCGGTCTAGGTTTCTTGGCCAATCTCATAGGAATAGATGGTTTGCCAAGTCTTCGATTCTCTTTATTCTTTGCTGAATTTGCAATTTTTTGCAGTGGAAGAGCAAACTGGTGTTGATCGCAACCGTGTTTTTCATGATATGGAAGAGGTAGCACCTGAAAGCAAAAAATGGTCAAGATTGAGTTTGATGAACAATGTGAAAAAGAAACACAAGGCAATTTGGAATAATATGTTGGTGAGCATACCTCGCCCGCAATGGTTGGTGGCTTCACCCCCAGCAAGTCAGGATGGATATTGATGTTGAATGAGGTGCATGTTTTTGACTCCTTCAAGCCATCTACCAACACCAAAGTCCCGAAAGCTCGATACGAAGTATTAGTCCTTGCAGAGCTTCGTGCAAAGGGCTTGTTAAAACCCTCAGGTGCAAACGGATTGCCATCAGCAATAGACGCGCTGACAATAGCCAATTCTGTTGCAATGAGTTGTCGATGTGCAGCAAGTGCAAGGAGACGGACATCTACTGAAGCCACTTCATTGGCCATCCGAGTGCTGTTGTTACCAGCTCTACAAGCGCGAGATGTCGTGTTTAAGCACTCAACAGCATGCCTTGGTCCAGCACCTGTCGACCTCCCCAAACAAAATTAAACAACATGCTGTATGGATGGAGTATTAGTCAATATAGTCTTCAATGTAACCATCCAAGATTTGAAAAAGTATTCACATCGCAGGGACATGAATCAGGAGTGCATTTGAAGCCAAGCTTGAAACAACTTACCAGGGAATGCTCTGTTGAGTGTTTTCTCATGCCCAAGTAGTTCCAACAAGGTCATGTCAGCAAAGGTATCATCGTATGAGATGGTCGAGTCTTCGTTTTGAGTAAGTCCGATTAGCATACACACGTGGTCCACTGGACTTGTGAGTGGATCCAGTCGAACTGGCCAGAGGTTTTTTACTGTGCACTCTTCCTGGTTGTCCTTGGTGTCCCATATTCTCAGGTTAGCCTCATTATCCCAGAGATGTACCTGTGAAGTTGTGAAGTGTGAAGTCAAATTGTTGAATGAGTGGCAAATTAGTTGTTATTTGATTATATTAAGCTGAGTAGTATATGGAAGGTGATTAGACCATGGTCAACAGCTGTAATGAGCATATCACAGGTCGTCTAGCTGAATGAAAACAGTCAGTGCATGACAATAAACACGGTTAATGTAGACACGTGGAATGATTGGTGGGCACATCGATTGTCATGCATGAGTGCAAAACGACTACCAACCTCACTCAGTGGGTTGTGTTAGGAGTGAGTGTTGAGTTATTAAACTACAACTCACCTTGAGAGGGCGCTCCTGCCAACTTTCATATGGCACAATTAATGGTTCATCAAATTTTCGTACATCTATTCGTACATTAAGAGTGTCAGAGGCGCGGGTGCTTGCGAAGCAAATAATCCCACTGCCGTCTACGAAATTGATACTGTAAACAGCTCTGGTGGTTTCAGGATCTGTACACAACAATACAAAACATTAGTTTATTCGATGATGATAGTGACAAACTTGAATTTGAAATCAAGGACGTGATTGAAGTTACCTTGTGCGTTGTAAAATGGATATACATTCTTCATGGCGTACTCGACATTTGGATGGTAGGTTAAATGGCCAGATGTGCCAAGTCCAAGTAGCAGAATCCAGAGTAATATCGGACCACATTTGACGTGGTGGTGTATCGTTGTGCGCTATTAAAAGACCAAGTTTCTTCCCAAGAATTTGAGTAGAGGACATGTACACAGGATTTGCATTCACCCATTCGTTGAGGAGATTGAACTCAGTGACGAGACAAGGACCTCCCTTCCTTATCTTTCCTTTGGTGGATATTGTCGCTCGATCGCCAAGGGCCTGGAAGTTCTGGATACGTACGTTGGCCTTGGTCACCAAAAGGGAGTGATTCGTACCGTACTATCAACATGTGTTGCCAGTCACGCCCCAGTTTTCTTACAAAATCTTCTTAAACTTGCACCCGCTCTTCACATGGGCCCGACAGTAGAAGTCGCTTTCCGCAACGCAGTGCCCAGCACGAGTTTCCAAGTTTCAGCAAACTCAAAGCAAATAGGAAAATATTTCTTCGATATCCCGCGACCACTTAGGACAGTCTCGTTACGGTTACAGCGTTGCCTTCTCGGTTAGAATATCGAGAAAAGTGAGTTTGCTGATTTATTCGGTAAATGGCAGCTAATTAGCCGTAACATTCTTGGAGCGGTGGTGTGCTTGAGAGTTACGTTTGGAAAATATCAGGCCGGCAGATCGACTGCCACCAACGGGAAATAAAACGGATGACAGCTAATCTAAAGAATATGACGTCGATCGAATCTGATTGATGTAATATTGCACGCAATTGTAAATATTAAATGACCGTTAGAAGTACAATAAGAAATTACGTTTCATTTACGAATTCAATCAAAATTACAACCCTACAAATCTATACGATAGCAACATTTACATTAACAGTGTAGAAATATTAAAACGAAACATTTTCAATTGTTTTTTCTTTACAAACAAGATTTACGACCAAATCAGACACGATTAAATGATGTATTGTCAACTACTTTTGCTCACAAGAGATACTATACTACTAGTCTAGTTCTTTTTTGCCTTGGGCTTTTTCCCATTCTTAGGTGCAGTTACAGCTAGAATGCTAGCATGTTCAGCAGGTTCAACAGCGCCAGGAGCTGCTTCCATGTTCACGATCGCGCCAGTAGCAACAGCGTCAGCGTCAGCGTCAACAGCGCCAGCGTCAACAGCGCCAACGCCAGCGCCAGTTTCGCCAGCGCCAACTGCCATTGCAACATCGCCAGTAGGTGCTTCTTCAGTAGGTGCAACAGTAAGTGCAACATTAGGCGCTTGGCCAGTAGGTGCAATATCGCCAGCACCAGCAGGGACTTCTTCAGGAATGGGATCGCCAACATCGCCAACGGGTGGTGCAACCATGGTAAGATACATGGGTGCAACACCAGTAGGTGCCTCGCTTGCGCCAGCGCACGAAGCACCTGCACAATCAAGCACAACAACGAAACATTTTTAGTAAATATACAACAGAATTATTCAGTTCAGAGCCAAATTGAACCCAACAGACAAATAGACAATTATAATTTACCTGCGCCATCAGGAAATGGCAAGGCGACCTTGGCTTTGCCCTTGCCCTTGCGCCTTTTTGGTGGTGGGGGAGGAGGGGTCACGTAATCTTCGTCCTCACTATCGCTGTCGATAGTGAGAACCTGGCGATTGCTGATCCAGGTTGAAGGTAGCCCCCATTCTTTGATAAAAGAATGGGGCAGGTCCTTGGTGACCTCCACAATGGCCTCCAGAGTCTGGACAGCGCCAGAGATGTCCGCGATGTTTCTGGACAGCTCGTACTGCGAAGCCAAGCTCAAGTTGTAAAATGTCTCGGAGGACATGTAAATGTCGTACAGCTTGCCCACCTCCACGTGTTCCAGTGGAGGAGCTACGTCCTGTAGGGTTGCCCCAGCCATGAGCCTCCACCCAGTGGCCATGAGAACGTCGCCAGGGGCATCTCTAAAAGTGACTGATACCACGGGTTGCTTATCTTTGGTACGTGATAAGCTGCGTGATTTGCTTTCGCATATAGCAAAAACACGGAATTTAAGACTGGATAGGTCCT
Source organism: Cymbomonas tetramitiformis (assembly GCA_001247695.2). NCBI lineage: Eukaryota > Viridiplantae > Chlorophyta > Pyramimonadophyceae > Pyramimonadales > Pyramimonadaceae > Cymbomonas > Cymbomonas tetramitiformis. The sequence goes on along the minus strand of LGRX02023265.1, from coordinate 2,673 downwards.
CATCGTTCTCAAACTTAGCCTTCAGGGTGCCAAACCAAGTTTTGGAAAATTGAGACATGTTGAAGTTAAAGTTGCTTTGATGTATATTTTTGAATTCAGAAATGATAACAATAAGAGTCGTTGGTAATTTATATGTTGATACATAGGGGCACTGTCACAAATTTAGATGAATGTGTGTGGCCATAATGATCGCCAAATGTCGTCATCAAAGCATGCCAATTGTCAAATGTGTTACATTTGTAGCGTATCAACAATTATTTGCATTTTATATCAATTTGATGGTTGAAATTACTTTGAGCAAACTCTGATTTCATCAATTATTCATGTATCAATCGATGTGATTGGCCAAACAAATATGTTTCATTTTGAACCAAAGATGAAGCGAAATTGTTCAACTTTCAAATCTCAAGCTGATTTCATAGTAATATGTTGTCAACTGCAATTGGTGAACAAACAAATCAAATCAAATTGTGTTGTACTATTCAAATCTCAAGATAGTTGTGATTCATTGTTTAAATATTCGATCATATTTGATAATTGATTGGTTGTAAATTTTGATGTGAAATTTGTCTTAGATATCGTGAGTGGTCTATGGTTAATAGACACTGAGAGGCCCACATGTGGACAGAGGGCAGAAGTGGTTGTGGTGTGGTTGCAGTGTAAGGCAGGGCGAGGGGAGGGGGTGGTCGTTAGGGGTGTGACAAGGAATAGTGGGGGACTTATTGGTATGGGGTTGATACAAGGTATGTCAGAACAAAGAAAGAAAATGATGGATCGTGACTATGATAAACCGGGTGACCAAATAAATACGGTGACGTGCAGTAAGCGGTTAACTAGATCGCGGCGGTTATAAGATATAGGTTCGTGCACCCAAGCCCCACCCGGCCAATTGTGATCGAAGCATGCGATGGCATTGACCCCCCAATCATGCGCCCTCCTCCCCCGACCAAACATTCAGCATCCAACACCCCCCAACACATTTCAGTCCAGTGGGGAGAGGGCGAACCCCTTCTCCTCCCCCCAAAATAAAAATGTAATGTAAGCGGCCATGGGCCCAGCTCATATGGTTCGACGTTCATGACAGTGTCATCAGCCTTCATTTTCGCAGATTTGCGTGTCACTGAGTCTCAATTCTCATGTCTGATGTGTCCTTGGCGACCACATCCAAATATTTAAACAGGTTTTATATTATAAATTATTTATTTTAAATTTATTATAATAAGCGTGACAGATCAAACAGCGACGCATGACGCTGACGATGATTATCAAAAAGCGTCATGCATGATGGATGATGACAGCGAACGAAAGCGTCATGCATGATGACAACGATCAAGAAGCGTCTACACGATGACAGCGTCTACCAATGACAGCAAAGGGGCGACAACCTCATGATTATGATTTCCCCCAAAACATTTTATTTATACACAAAAGTTTGACATAAAAAACCAGATTTTTCAAAGATGTGACAAACTCCCGCTTTACTGTCGTGTCATGTCATGTCGTGTTACTGTCATAATTAAAAAGAGCGTGAGCGCAAAAAACGTGACAGTCGAAAAGCGTAAAAGCGTCAAAGCGTCAAAGCGTCAAAGAATAAAATTTAATAAATAATAAGCCGTCGATTCCCCTACGGGTCACGGCCACCCCTGTGGGGGGGAGGGGAGGTTTTCCCCCACACACCCCCCCCCAAAAAAATGTGAGAAGCAGCTTGCTTTCCATCGGAGTTCGGCCAGCCCATACAGCTGACGTTCATGGTCGATTTCCCTACGGGTCACGGCCACCCCAAGCAACCTCCCCCTTCACACCCCCCAAAAAATGTGAGAAGCAGCTTGATTTTCATCGCGATACGGGCTCGGCCAGCCCATACTGTAGAGCTCTACAGCTGACGATGACGTTCATGACATTGTCATCAACTTTCATTCTCGAAGCTTTACGCGTTACAGACTGCGTCTCATGTCATGCCATACGTCTAACGTCTTATGTGTCAATGTCCAGTCGACCACATGCAAATATTTATACCGTCATAAAGTCTTCGTCTTATTTTAAAATTAAATAAGTCATATTAAAAATAATACTAGAGTGTTAAGTTATACAGTGCTAAGTTATATTTATAATCAACAGTCGTGACACTGTGCAATTCCAATAAATTAAAAATATATATATTATATATTATATTGACCAATTAAATATATTAAGAGGCTTTGTATTGAATATTCTAAATATCAAATTATATACTGCCGCGTGCGACACATACTGTAGGAGGCTACCACTCCAGTTTCTTCTCTTCTTTACGGTTTCGGACTTATACTATTCTACACTTATTAAACGACCGCACGAGGTATGCTTACGATTGGTCAACTACAAGACTTCGGTTTCGTAAATCTTAATAGCTATGCTTTTGCTTTCAAGTGTATGCTTTCAATACACAATATACAGCGGATACGGCTCTTACTTTTTATATTACAATTCTCAGTTCAGTTCATCTCCCCGAAACTGGTTACACTTAGAGTTCTTATGCATTCAGGAACTCTCTCCATAACTCAACTGTACTGAGTACTCCGTACAACAGGCTAGGCACCTCACATCAACATCATTCTGATCGGTCCTACTGTACTCCGTACTGAGTACTCTTGCGTTTTATACTTAGCCGTTTTTCTTGCTCTTGTGCTTGCCTCC
>LGRX02023264.1:0-24469 GCA_001247695.2 Cymbomonas tetramitiformis | reverse complement strand
GATCCAGCCCCTGCCCGATGCGATGCGGGACGTTCAACATGTACCACTCCGTGACAACTGGGTGGACGATCCCTGCATGTGCATCAACCCGACGGGCTACGTTTTGTCCCACTCGATGTTGGGTTGTACAACCACGTGTGTCCGTGAAACAGGAGTTTCATGAGGTTGTCCAGGGGGGGGGAAGCAGATACAACAGGAAGCGGGAATGGCGGGTGCATAGCGTACCTTGTGGCCAACCGCAGCCGCCGGGGCGCGTCTTCAGAAGCGGGGGTGGCAGAGGCGCCCCCTTCAGTTGCGGCTGCTGGTGCTGCGGGAGCATCCTGAGTGGGACGCGACAATCGGAATGTGTAGTTAGAACCTGCTCATCCGGCGTGACCGACCGTGCTTGACCGTGCGTCCGCCAACCGTGCGTAACCTCATGATGGAGGGTGAGTGTCATGGGACCCGGTGAACACAAAAATAAAACACTTCAAACAACCATTAGCTGCCCACTGGCGACAATATGTCCCCAGCAAGCCTCCGGTTGGTATGAGATGCACCCTTAAAAAAGAAAACAGGGACAAGAGGCTTCCAAACCGCCGCATCGTTGCGCGACCGGCCCGTTGGCGATCAGCGCACGAGCTACACGGTTGAGCGGCATGGGACCCGATGATAAAAAACCCCCACTTCAAACAACCATAAGCTGCCCACTGGCGACAATATGTCCCCAGCAAGCTGCCGGTTGATATGAGATGCACCCTTAAAAAAGAAAACAGGGACAAGAGGCTTGCAAACCGCCGCATCGTTGCGCGACCGGCCCGTTGGCGATCAGCGCACGAGCTACACGGTTGAGCGGCATGGGACCCGATGACAAAAAACCCCCACTTCAAACAACCATAAGTTGCCCACTGGCGACAATATGTCCCCAGCAAGCCTCCGGTTGATGTATGAGATGCACCCTTTAAAAAAGAAAACAGGGACAAGAGGCTTGCAAACCGCCGCATCGTTGCGCGACCGGCCCGTTGGCGATCAGCGCACGAGCTACACGGTTGAGCGGCATGGGACCCGATGATAAAAAACCCCCACTTCAAACAACCATAAGCTGCCCACTGGCGACAGTATGTCCCCAGCAAGCTGCCGGTTGATATGAGATGCACCCTTGAAAAAGGAAACAGGGACAAGAGGCTTGCAAACCGCCGCATCGTTGCGCGACCGGCCCGTTGGCGATCAGCGCACGAGCTACACGGTTGAGCGGCATGGGACCCGATGACAAAAAACCCCCACTTCAAACAACCATAAGTTGCCCACTGGCGACAATATGTCCCCAGCAAGCCTCCGGTTGATGTAAGATGCACCCTTTAAAAAAGAAAACAGGGACAAGAGGCTTGCAAACCGCCGCATCGTTGCGCGACCGGCCCGTTGGCGATCAGCGCACGAGCTACACGGTTGAGCGGCATGGGACCCGATGATAAAAAACCCCCACTTCAAACAACCATAAGCTGCCCACTGGCGACAATATGTCCCCAGCAAGCTGCCAGTTGATATGAGATGCACCCTTAAAAAAGAAAACAGGGACAAGAGGCTTGCAAACCGCCGCATCGTTGCGCGACCGGCCCGTTGGCGATCAGCGCACGAGCTACACGGTTGAGCGGCATGGGACCCGATGACAAAAAACCCCCACTTCAAACAACCATAAGCCGCCCACTGGCGACAATATGTCCCCAGCAAGCCTCCGGTTGATGTGAGATGCACCCTCAAAAAAGAAAACAGGGACACGAGGCTTGCAAACCGCCGCATCGTTGCGCGACCGGCCCGTTGGTGATCAGCGCACGAGCTACACGGTTGAGCGGCATGGGACCCGATGATAAAAAACCCCCACTTCAAACAACTATAAGCAACCCACTGGCGACAATATGTCCCCAGCAAGCCTCCGGTTGATATGAGATGCACCCTTAAAAAAGAAAACAGGGACACGAGGCTTGCAAACCGCCGCATCGTTGCGCGACCGGCCCGTTGGCGATCAGCGCACGAGCTACACGGTTGAGCGGCATGGGACCCAATGATAAAAAACCCCCACTTCAAACAACCATAAGCAACCCACTGGCGACAATATGTCCCCAGCAAGCTGCCGGTTGATATGAGATGCACCCTTAAAAAAGAAAACAGGGTCAAGAGGCTTGCAAACCGCCGCATCGATGCGCGACCGGCCCGTTGGCGATCAGCGCACGAGCTACACGGTTGAGCGGCATGGGACCCGATGACAAAAAACCCCCACTTCAAACAACCATAAGCTACCCACTGGCGACAATATGTCCCCAGCAAGCTGCCGGTTGATATGAGATGCACCCTTTTTAAAAAAAAGTTGAGTTCAAACAAGTTGAGTTAGTGTTGAAACCTGTTACTAGCTTAAAACCTATAAGAGTGTACTGAGGCGCTCTACTTTGGTAGTGTGCTAACTTTGGTACAGTTGGTACTATGTACTAACTCAGCTGTTAGTGTTGAATACTGTTTAAAGTTAGCTTAATCAGGTTCTCGTCTTTATTTGTCTTGCCCCTATGCTCACTTCATCTTCTTTTATCTATGCCACAAGAAACAACCAAACCAAACCGGAAATTCAGTAGCCAATATTGTAGAGCGAAAAACTGAGTAACTCTCAAGAGGGACCATGATGGTTTGGCGTTCTACCTTTGAGCTAGTGCCACCAAATTTTGTACCCAAAATGTTAAGGGCTTACCCAAGAGCGACAAAGCAAATAAGGTTTCACAAGACTCTAGGTGGGCTAGTTTTCACAGCTTTGACTTGAAAGTGGCTACTTTTTGGCAAGCGGATTGCTAAGTTCCTAGTAAGCACAAGACTACCAGGTCATCTAGTTAGCACTAAGATGTACAAGATGCAGTTAAACACTAGTGCTTTCTATGCCTCAAGTCCGGTCCTATCAAAGTAGGAAGCGCACCTCTATTGTGTGGCATCTCGGACTTTCACCGAGAACCTCCAAACCGTTTGGTTTGGCGCTCTAAAAGTTGAGCTAATGCCACTAGAAACTATCAAACTGAAAAAACTGTAGCCTACATACGTCGTAGGGTGGCGAAGTGAGAACCCATTTTTTCGATAAATCACTCAAAACATACCAATGAAGTCCCTACATGTGTTAGTTTTTCGCGAGGAAAACGTCGGTCAAGTCAAAAAGGTCGTGTGACGAGCGGATTTTCCGCTAGCGAAAGGTCTGAAAAACAGTGATTGTACAAGAGGGAAAATGTAGGTTTATGGAAGGTGAGGGGACGTGCATGAGACGAGGCGCACCTCTATTGTGTGGCATCTCGGACTTTCACCGAGAACCTCCAAACCGATTGGTTTGGCGCTCTAAATGTTGAGCTAATGCCACTAGAAACTATCAAACTGGAAAAAAACTGTAGCCTACATCGTAGGGTTGCGAAGCAAGATCCCATTTTCCCGATAAATCACTCAAAACATACGAATGAAGTCCCTACATGTGTCAGTTTTTCGCGACGAAAACGCAGGTCAAGTTAAAAAAGTCGTGCGATGAGTACTTTTCCCGCTAGCGAAGGGTCTGAAAAACAGTGTATCTTCAAGAGGAAGATGGGAAGATGGTGAAAGAGAGTCTATTGTGTGGCATCTCGGACTTTCACCGAGAACCTCCAAACCGATTGGTTTGGCGCTCTAAAAGTTGAGCTAATGCCACTAGAAACTATCAAACTGAAAAAACTGTAGCCTACATCGTAGGGTTGCGAAGTGAGAACCCATTTTCCCGATAAATTACTCAAACCATACGAATCAAGTGGCTACATGTGTTAGTTTTTCGCGACGAAAACGCCGGTCAAGTCAAAAAGGTCGTTTGGTGAACAGTTTTTCCGCTAGCCAAGGGTCTGCAGATCTGTGAAATTCTCAACGAAGAGCAGAAACCTCAAGTGCACACGCGAGTAACAAGGGACATACGGAAAATATTCATTAAGGAACACAACGGTACGACTACGAGGGTTGGTCAGTCGAATAAGTGGGCGTCGGTTGTCGAAGAAAGCTGAAAAGTCGTCGTGGTGGAAGTTTGAGGTGAGGAAAACTACGGTCGGGTGAGGTTCTTTCAAATTCTCGTGACACAAGTCGTCGCGAGGGTGTTGACTACATGTACGTGTACAGCAGGGGGAGATCCAGGCGGACATTTTCTTGTGTATAATTGCTTCCAGTCCCCCAACACCCAAATTATATTTTCTTCAGTCACCAGAGCACGGTTTTGGTCTAATATATAACTAATACCTTGTTCTAGTGCCATCCAGGAGACCCTCATCACGCACGGTGGCTGCGCTGGGTAGAGCCTATTAACACTTTTCAAATGCATCGGCGAAACAGGCGTGTGTTCTGGCTCCAATATAATTCCCAGCAGCGTGATTATACCGCGATTAACAGATGCAGCCTTCCGTTAACACTCCTGAACTGTCCCATTAACACTCCCTCGCCAACGGTTAACACTTTCTTCACACCTCATTAACACTTTTCCGCCTATAATATAGCCCATTATGAAATTTTTCGCGTATTAACACTTGATTAACACCCAGTTTCCACATTAACACTATTTAACACTCGATTAACATTTTTTAACACATCATTAACAGTTTTTAACACAAATCCTTCTTAGTGTGATTCCATTTGAGGAAGGCCATCTGAGTCTGGAGTTTCTTCAACTGTGGAAAGAAGTGTACGAACACTGGAACCTGATGAGTGTGTCTTGGTGATCGTCATGTTCTTGGACTGAAAGTCAATATGTGGGTTCCTTCTCTCCAACCAATCCTGTCCCAGGATGACTGTGAAGGGTTTCATGTCAATAACATAGAGATCTACTGAATCCTTATACTTACCCAGCGTAAATGTAGCATTGGGAAGATAGGATGTACAGGGTAATTAGCTTCCTCCAGCCAACCCCACTGAGAATGATGATGAGTCTGTTGGTGATATACCAAGCTGAGAAGCGAACTGTCTGTCGATAAATGACGATGTTGCTCCTGGATCCACCAAAATGTGAGTACTTTGTCCATATACTTTCCCTTTATACAACAACAGCTTCTTCTGTGATTTCAGTTGTGTTGTCTGCGATTGCATCTGTGCGATGTGTTCTGAGGGAGTATCCATCTGCTGGAACTGAAGTGTCAGACTGGATAGGACTTCTTCTGAGATACTCTCAACCCGGCCACTTGCTTCAGTGGCATTTTCAGGCTGATTTATTGGGGAATCCTCATCACTGGTACCTGTGCAGTACCCGGAGAGTTTCCCTGAGGAGCTGGAGCTGATGCTGGAGCTGGAGCTGCAACTGCTGCATTAATGCTCTGCTGATTCTGGAGCTCCTTAACCAGGGTGTTGACTGTTTTTACGAGTTTGTTAGACTCATTTTTACCACCCTGATTATTCTGATGCTGCTGTCCTCTGTTCCGATTGAAATTAGGATTAGGATTAGGAGCTGGAGGCTTGCCTTGTATGGCTTTTCCATCTGCTGTGCTGGTGGCGAAGCAATCCTGTTTGATGTGACCTGGACGACCACAACGCTGACTATAGCTGGCATTTTACCGGGTAAAGGATTTTGGGCCTTGGTAATACCAGGTAAAATACCGGTATTACTTTACCCGGTATTACTAGGGTAATACCGGGATGGGAAATTTGGCAATATTCAAGAAAAGCGGCTTTAACGAACCTCTAATGTATTAAAACTGTATCGAATCAAGCACATATTGCACATTGCAACCTCGCCCATCGTTCCCGAAACTTGCTATTGGCTTTCTTCCACGAATTTCGAAATTTCGAAATTTCCCAAAATTTTCATGTCACAGATTTCGGCCATTTCGGTAAGGTAATCGGGTAATCGGTGCGAAATTTCATGGTAAAATAGGGTAAAATCGATGGTATGGCGGAGGTAATACCCGGTAATACTCGTACCCGGTATTACCAAAGGTATGAAAATTTGGTAAAATGCGGTAATACCACCCTGCACTGGGGTAATGAAATTTGGGGTAAAGTAATACCGGGTAAAATACCGGTATTACTTTTACCAGGTATTACCTTTGGTAAAATTTGTGCCAGCCATAACGCTGACAAGACTGGGAAGGAGATTATGCTGATCCTTTTCCTTTGCCTTTCCCTTTATTCTTTTGGGAATTCTGGTTGGCCTGATTCTGATTGCCACGATTCTGATTGTCACGGTCATATGGCTTATTCCCTCGACCTGTGTCCTTTTCCTTTCTGACTGGACCTCGTGACTGTTCCTTTTGTCCCCTATAATGTAGGGTCTCTGACTGCTTCGAATGAACTACATAATTCAAATCGAGCAGAACCTGTGTGGTCTGTGCCCACGACAGGTTATTCCTTTCATCAGACGCAAGGAATCTAAGATGGAACTGTTTTTTGAGGTCTGACTCCATATTGCTGACAAACCTATCCTTGATCAGGACATCATCCAAATCAACTGATGCTAACGAAGCCAGTGACGTGAATGTGCGTAGGTAATCCGAGAATGTCTGGTTGCCCTGCTGGAATGCCATCAAATGTTTTCTGGCAACTGACTTCTTGTGGGGATTCCCGAACTGCCTGAGGAATGTGGTCCTGACATGTTCATACGTGGCATCAGGTGTTTTAGCCACGACATGAAAGAAATGTCTATCATTATTCTGGAGGAAAGTGAGAAAGACTGTGATGAGATCCTTGTCTGGTGCTCCAGGATATGTGAGCTGGAAGTATCTGTCCACTGTCTCAATCCATACCTCTGCATCCTGTCCGACTATGTATTCCTTAGGTGGATTCATTTTCACCTTCGGAACGAGTGCTGCTGGAACTGTTGCTGAATGAATCTGACCATCATCTGGGTCTGTGAAGACAGGTGGAGCATGATCCTCCGTATATTCCTCATCTGGTTCCCGAGGCTCTGTCTATGGATCTTTGTACCGACTCATGTCTGGTTTCATTCTGCTGATGGCATCGAAGTACCCTATCTCATCATACCGGGTCTGAGTGTCAGCATAACCAGTTAACCATTTTGGAACTTTGAATCTGCTGAAGGAATCATAAGAACCCAGGATATCAAAGAACCAGTTGGACGGACCTGCAGGTATCTGTGGTATTTCTGCATCTAAACAAACAAACTCCACACCAACAAAACCTTCAAAACTTGTTGTGTGTGTGTGTGATATATATATATATATGTACATGTATTATGTTTGTACATTGATATAATGAGGTGAAGTATATATACATATACATGATTCCACCTTGTTCTTCCCCCCTCAAGGAAGTGTGAAAATCATAGGCAGTTGTCAAGTGCCTAGTACCTCATTAAGTGGCATGCAATCCTTATAGGATGCAGCTGCACAGTTATTGGGATGTTGCCCTACAGTTCTTGGGTTGTTGCCCGAAATATTAGTCATGCATGTGCTGATTTCAGCATGACCATTATGCTAAATATAGTGTGGTTCACTAGTATTTAGTGGCATTTCAGGGTGTTACGGGTTACAGTGACCCTAATCACCTGCAGTGACATTAGGGTGTTACATAGTATCAGTAACACCTATTTATATCAAAATTGCACATTTACTTGAAAGAAAGAAGCAAAACTGCATTTAGCATGTCACTGCTAATTATGTGACTCCTGAGGTGTTGTTACACCCCTAAATTTTTACACATAATTTTAGGGTGTTACACGAGGTGTGAAGTGCTCAGGTATTTTTCCCATATACCTTGATAGGTGAAAAATTGGATCCGCGAAAAAAATTGGACTCAAATTTTCATTTTCAAATCTAACGTGTGAGATTTTTACCTATTATGTCACTTTTGGCACTTTTTGGCTTACATATATACAACGTTGTATGTGTAAGCCACTGTATATACTATAGTGTACACATCTGTCACAACTCTGTAATATACCTCACTCGCACCCATGAAATGGAAATTGACAGTTTTTCATGGTTTTTGTGAAGATATGTGTATGGCCATCATATGGGTTATTGATTTAAACCCATGACAAACAGGCCAAATCCTAATACTTATGTATAGATTTATCAATAGTGACTTACAGTCACTTAATGATACCTTGTCAGTTGATTTATTACTTACTTAGGATTGTCAACTCCTTAGATAACCTTAGCCAGTAGCTTAAGGCGAGATTAACTCCTCGGTTCGGTCGCCTGTCCTTGGCTGTTGATCACGCTGCCTACCCACGAATGGGTCTGCTGGAGGTCTTCTTTATCTCTTCGGATCTATGACAATACTCTGGATGGTGGTGCCATTCATATACTAAGTAACTTGAACAAATGCTCATAGTAATCAGGTAAGTATCATTTGCTTAGGCATATGGTGGTGCACTGGAAGAGTATCAAAATGCTATCTTCAGTTTCTAAGCAAATCAGAACAGTGCTTGAACAATTAGAGCAATGTCTGTTTAAATACCTATAGCAGTTACATCATTGTCAGGATGAGTCCTGATCTGTGTGATTACTGAAATATGCTTTGAAGTGATCAACTGTTCTGAATCAACTGTCAAATGCATAGTACTCGATGGTGTTGCTCCAGCGACATTGTGAAAGGGGCATGGACAGTGTTCAACAGTTACCAGCTGTTTTATGAACACTGTATACTGCCTTCGGGTCTGGAGATATTCTCCATCCAGCCCTTCAGCATGTGGATTTATCCTGTCCCTTCTCTATCGCCATCACTGACATCCAACACGCACATGTGTTTGTTGGATGGTATCTATGTATCATACATGTGATGTTGATACAATACTTGATCATTTACACTTAGTGAATCAGTGTAATGTCGGCATACATAGTAATGCCAGTGACTTATGTATTGTGCAGGTACTTACTGATTAAGTACACTTAAGCAAATTGATAGTGATTAATCATACAAGTTAATCTGTATACCAATGGACAGCATATAGCAAGTATGATGCATATCAATATACTTATTATATTGTTGTAATCCTGCACTTCTCATCATGATGGATGATGAGTTGAATGGTATATTTTCACAAGTGGCTCCGGTGTGTATTCCATCTTGATCAACAGGAGAACAGTTATCCCATCCCAAATCCTCCGTCAGGGATAACTGAGCTACTTCCTGTCGCTTAATGACCAAGACTGGCACCTTATACCAATTGGGTTTGCAATATAGCCTACTTGCAAGATCTAGCATGTACATGTGATATGCATGTTGCAGTGTGGTATAGGTGCATTGCTGGATAAACCCCCGGTTCCATGGGGTACAAGCCCATGGTCGGTTAGGCGCGGACAAATCGCCATCAAATCGATCAACAGAACTACATGATGGTTTACATATCAGCCCTTACTTTTTAATCCTCTGCAAATATATCTATGTTACACTGATGGTATATGCATGTGTATGCCAACCGTTATCGTGATCTGGCTGGTATGCATATGTGCATGTATGCTAGATTTATATGATCTGGTTAATTATTATCACAGTGTACTTGGGTGAACAAGTTACAGTATATGTAGCAAGTTACAGTGTGTGATAATAAGTTGCAGTATGTGATAGTGATAAGTGGGATAAGTGTGATAAGTGGGATAATGACAAAAGTTATCACACTATCTATCACAGCATGTTGTTATAATGATGACAACATGGTATATACTTATGTACAGCATGTGTGTGTGTGATGATGATGGTATTGCACACAATATTTCTGCAGCATGTATGTATTGTTAATCATGCAACATCACGCGTCCCTGCACAGCACCATGCGTCCACTGCGCAGCATCATGCGTCCACTGCGCAGCATCATGCGGAGTATTGTGTGTCCATCTACGAAGTATTGTATGTCCATTTGGTGCAAAATTGTATGTACATCGAGATTGCACAATATGACTGCGCGCGCATATGTATGTCGCGCTGCATACTGATGCACCACAAATCATGCGTCCCCTGCACAAGCTAAAATCACCGTACATGTGCGTCGCACTGAACGAGCTAAAATCATCGCACGTGTATGTCGCACTGAACGATTTGTGCAGAACATTTGCGAACATCGCTGCAGCACATCATTTCGCAATGTATGAATGCGTATGTCGCTGTCGCCGATATTTGTCGCATAGTATGATTGCGAATGCGCTGATAACGAAATTGTGCGTCCCTGTCGCACTTGATACGAATCATGTGTACTGACGATCATTTTTCGTTCGCGCGCTTGACTCGCATACCGTACCAACCTGCGATATTTGACAGCATGTATGTACGATTCATTCGCTCGTGCGCACACCTTGTCGTAATTTATTCACTGACGATATGCTGTTAACTGCGAATCGCGCTGATGATCGCGCTGATGTTATTATTGCACACTCCGCCGTTCGCTGACGATATTGCAGCGAATGCCGTCGTATGCGTGACGATATTCGGAATATGTGTATGTGCGAGCTCTGTCGCTCAGTATACAAAATCTATATACGATATATATCAAGTCTGTCTGTTGCACACACTTGTGTTCTCGTCCTTCGCCTGCACGAAGATATACCAATCTCAGGGTCCTATACGGACGGATATGAGACGCGGCTGCTATTGAACAATAGCAAGCACGCGCAAGTATTTGGTGGGATGTGAGTGCAGCAGTTTTGTGACCAGAAGTGCCTGCTAGAGCCCAATGCTCCTCATATTACCTCAATGCCCTCACGCGTCATACGCGTTACCACCATCGGGTTGTGAACCCGAGGGCATTGGGTGAACTACCTGCATCGGCTGGTCGATATAGCCATTGATGCTCGCATGCTGTTCATTTCATGCTTGAAGCGAAGACGCGTCTTCTCAGAACACTTCGGTTCTTCAAGAATTGTCTTGCTTCTCCATCTCGATGCCAATACTTGGCCTCTCGATGACAGATGTCACTCACCGTGAGTGACATGACTCACCTTAAGCGTGGATGACAGGCATTATGACTGTACATGTCATACAGTCATAGTCGACCGTACTGACAATACTCGACGACTGTCGGTATGTCATTATGACATATGACATGACATGACATGACATGACATAGTATGACATAGTATGACATAGTATGACACATATGTCATCGGTCATATCCTTGACAAACGGGGCATAAGGTAACTCAGTTCGGGTCCCGAGGATGATACTATATGACGGATATCGTCAACATTAAACAGGAGGGTACCGAAAAAAATTCCACCTCGTTAGTACTTGTCACAGTACTGTTTTCGAAAACAGTATTGTGACAAGTACCACGGGGAAGTAGCCAGGCTAGCCACTCCGGCGCTTATCTAGCTAGGTAGGGGAAACCTTTCCCTGTATTCTCCTGCATCTTCCTATATTCCAGCAGTCGACTCCGAGTTGAAATCTCAAGTGTATGATGAGCTGAGAAGCTCAGTTTCCCCCCCCTATATTTTCCTAGAATTCCCTTGAGACGAAATACCTATATTGTCCTATATATACCCGGCAAGGAACTCCTACATTTTCCTAGAATTTTCCTTGAGAAATTCCTATATTGTCCTATATAATTATACCTGGCAAGGAACTCCTACATTTTCCTAGAATGTCCTTGAAAAGAAAAAAAAAAAGAAAAAAAAGAGACACCCTTGAGCAGGGTGTGGGGCTTTGTGAGTCCCCTTGACTCTTATTTCCTTTTTCCTTAGTCCGGTTCTTTGTCCACTTTTTTCCTATATAGTCTGTTAAGGCTTACTGCATATCCTGTAGCTAGGTCGTGAGAAATACCTATATTGTCCTATATTATCCTATATTATCCTAGTATGTAGGAAAATATAGGGAAATATAGGAGGAATTTTCCGTGAGTGACACGCGAGACGACGCGCGATGCGACAGCGACATGACATGCGAGGCGATGCGAGACGATGTGACTGTGACACTGATTCAGATTTTTTTCGGGATTGAGACGGAAACCACGTTCGAGTTCCAGCGCGTATCCCTTCCCTAAAATTAATAGTGTCACATGGAGACAAAACGCTGTGACACGAGGTGACACACTGGTCGGTGACACCAGAGTAGAGTTTGACCACGAGCCGTCCGATGAAGGGACGGTCAATTTCTGCACTTTCCACCTATATATATATATATATATTAATAAACAGGAATCGGATATTAGAGAGGATCCGAGGAAACATCTGACTATATTATCCAATTAAAAATAAGATAAAGATCCTCTATTGCTGATGTAAACAAATTGTGAGCTTGTATGGGAAATCGGAAATAGTTTGAATAGATCTTCATTCAGTTTTTGATTTGGCTCACCCATCGACATCCGTGGCACCGTGGGATTCTTTGTTCCGGTTTTCTACTTTCCACTTCAGCGACACGATTTGTCTCTGTGCTCTGTGAAAGTGATAAGCCGATATAATATAAACATGTCACGATATGTGAAATATGGTGATCGAACCGTATTGTCTATATTTAGTACACTGATGAATTCGTTTAGTGTCTTTATATATCGCGCGCGATCTACTATCGGTTCAGTTTCATCGTATGTATCGGATCCTTGTTTCATCTTGCGGTGGATTAGGCGTCTTAAAGGGATAGGGATATCGTATCTGTCCCGATTCGACCTATCAGCCGATGTCGACCAATTGTCACCTCCATGAACTGAGACGCTCGGGACGTAAGCTTTTACTGCTGAGGTTGAGTTGTGTTGGTACCTCATTCCCTTCGGCTCGCACTCTTGCATAATTGAACGCACATAATATACTGCAAAATGCAGACTGCAAGCTGTAGCTCCTCGTGCGTGGTGGTCCAAGCCTCTCGTGCGTCATGCAAACAGAACACTAGCGGAGTTACTTCCTCCCGGGCACAAAGCAAGGCCTCTGTTGCAGTGCCTGCATTCAGTGGACTTGCTAGGGTGTCGGCCCGTCACACTGTCTCCCGCTCTGCTGCCCCCAGGTCAAAGACTTCTTTCCAGACCGTCTGCGAAGCTTCAGGTGTGTTTTCAAAAAAGCGTGCTATGTACACTGGAATGCTAAACAGGGTTTTGGCGTTCAGTGGAAGTCATGTCCTGTCAAAGCTGTTATACGAGCCCTTCAACAGTGTTTTAGGGCTCTGGGGCTTTTAAAGTTGTGTTAAAAGGAACGATCCTGAGTTAGTCGATTCTTGCGCTCATTCCCTTACAAGAGAGGGGGCGGCATTCGAAGAAAATATGGCGAGAGTGCCAGTGACCACCGACACAACGTTCTTCGCATCCAAACGCTCATATTTCGTCCTCCCATCGGGTCTCATAATTGTAGTGTTTAACATGGCATAATGGCAGAATAATCCTTTCAACTTTTCAAGTCGCCTCAAGTACCGAGATGGAGATGGGCTTGGGGTTGAACAGCCACACCCGTGAACGACAACACTTGGGAAGATGAGGTCCTGAAGAGCTCTGTCCCCGTGCTTGTTGACTTTTGGGCACCTTGGTGTGGACCCTGCCGTATGATTGCTCCTCTCATCGACGAGCTGGCTGGTGAATACGAGGGGAAGATGAAAGCGGTAGGTCACTGCGCGTTTTGGTGCACTGGTTCACAAACCCGTTTTCATAGGACCTGCGGTGGGTAGCTCGTTGTGAAAGTTGTTAGTCTGGTTTCTAGCGTGTAGGCGGCCCGAAGTTTTTGGGTGATTTTCAACTGAACCGCCGACCTGAAGGACTCGTAACGTGACAGGTAAAGCTTAACACCGACGAGAGCCCGGGTGTGGCCACGGAGTACGGGATCCGTAGCATTCCCACCTGTATGGTTTTCAAGGGAGGCGAAAAGATTGACACCATCATCGGCGCTGTGCCCAAGTCGACGTTGGTGAGCACCATCGAAAAGTACCTTGATTAGAAACAACAACAAAAAAAATAGTTTTATTGTGAATGACGATGTGACATCTTTAAACGTTGAGCTTATTTTTATGCCTAACATGTATCTTTGTACAAAAAATAGTTGCTGTTCCTTTTTTACGGAACAGATATCATCTCTCGGCGGCTTTTGGTGTGTTTGTTCTTGTCTTGCCCTTTCCAGGGTCTTTTTGAAACGCTTTTGGCACTTCTGAACCCAATATCTTCGCGATCGGACTCAACCAGCTTTCTTGGGTTATTGTTTTTGGTTTTTTGCGATGCCTTCATGTGGCCGCCTTTCTCCTGGTTCCGACCTTGGATAAACACCACGGAAGATCCAGGGTGTGATCGCAACAAAGGTTAATTCTCGTGTTGAGTTAAGTAAGAGTTCTTTAATTGCCCGCTGCGATGTTATCAGTACGAAGAAAAAAACTTGATATTGTGGACTGCTATCTCCTTGTCATTCTATCATGGACTTATTAACGAAAACAAAAGTTTCGAGTCAGTTTTCTTTGCGATTGCTTCTGTGCCCTTCGCGGAGTAGGACATATTTTAGGTGCTAAAGAATAAACTGCCCCATTTTTCTATTCTCCTAGGGAGTATGTTAATTCGGATTGATGCAGAGCTTGTGGACATAGTTGCCAACCAGGGTTGTGTATGTGATAAATAACCCTCAAAAGTCTTTATTGACACGTTGTACTGACTAAAATAATTGGATGCAACATCATATTGTGCATCAATATGTTCTCAATACAGTTCCGTGATGATTTCCCCTCCATATTTTAAAGAAAGGTTTAATGTTATTTATAGCATATTTATTTTGCTATTGCAGAAGTCCTCGATTTCGCAATTCTGATAACTTGACAACCAAACATTTTATGAAGCGAAGTACAAACGGTCATTTGAAATATGACGTGCTCAGATGCAACAGGCCCGCGGGATCTCGAAATTCAGGGTTTTTAATGCACTATATAAAATTCCCGGTCGCAAAAGTCACTTTTTTTCGCTCGGGGTCTTTCCAGACCTAATGGCATGCGTCTAAGGAAGCATACTGGTGGGTCTGTGCTGTTCAGTTATTGTTTACTAACAAGAACTTATACGAATCTTACAATTGCGTGTGATTTGGCTCGCTCAACCCTCCGAACGCTCAATCGAGCATCCGCTATACCCCGCTCGCTCGTGGGGTATATCGGATGATGGCAATCGATGCGCAAGAGTCTCAGCATTCCAAAACTGTGCCTGCTTTATTAATGCAGTAAGCGAGGCGAAAGTTATCGTTGCGAATCACTTTGCGAATCCCCTTTTGCGTGAAAACACATATCCCGCAAGCGGGCAACTTGCGCCCGCTTGCGTGGATTTCTGAGAATGCGAAGAATGCGTTAGCGGATCCTCAGAATGTTGGTACCTACTTGCTACTAACAGTCTGAGGAACATTACTCAATGCATGCACATGCTTAATATCATGGTTTTGTGTGTGTGTGCAATATACACGGTCAAACAGGCAGTGAGACTCCTCCCGCAAGTCTTAGAAGAAAAAAAAATAAACGCTTCCGCAGCGAAGACAACTTGAACGGAAAAATCGGAAACATCGAACGACTGTGATTCGCGATTTGCCATCGTGGACCATTTTTTAACCGTTGCTAAAAATCGGCCTGTTTTCCGTCATAATTTCAAATGAACGTTTGTACGTAACGTCTAGAAAAAGCCGTGCTGTGGATTTGCTAACAATGACAAAGCTTTATTTATATCAGGATTCATTTCAGTATGGGCGTAGGCAGATGCCGAATATCGCAGTATGAGCGTAGGCAACTTATTTAATGGCGGGCTGAGCGTAGGCAAATGATTTCAATGCTAGTCTGCGCGTAGGCAAATTAATTCAATGGCAGTATGCGCGTAGGCAAATGCTTTTACTGCCTACGCGCATACTGCCATTAAAATCATTTGCCTACGCGCAGATGAGCATTAAAATCACGTTTGCCTACGCGCAGACTAACATTGAAGTAATTTGCCTACACTCAAACTGCTAGTAAATAATTTACCTACGCTCATACTGCGATATTCGGCATTTGCCTACGCTCATACTGAAATACGCCCTTTATATTATTAACCGAAGTACGTTGCGTCCGGACACATTCGTTTTGTGAGCTCGGTTCCACTGTAAAAGCATGACAGGACAGCATATATGCTCTCACAGACTCGTCGAATTTAAGATTTTCGTTACACACTACTGCACGATATACATGTAGCGACGAATGAACAAGCATAGCGGTGAACATACAGGAAATTAATACATACAGCTGCCTATATTAGCTATATATACATGCAATTTCAACTTAATAGTTTACATTCATTACAACTAAGCCTACGAATTGTGCCCTTAGGCATCTCATGAGCTACGCAGCCCATGCAGCAACTCTTGGTTTGTGGGTGTGTGTGCGTGTGTGTGTGTGTGTGTGTGTACGCATCTTGAAAGATGATACAGCCCTTCACAACATCACAATACCTGCATGCAATGTCAAACGCTTTTTAGTGACAAACAGACTCTGAGAATTACCATTCACAAAATACCTACACACGACACACTCAACTATCTACCGTAGCATGGTCGGCAAAGACTGGGGAAAGATCCCGCCGAGGATCGCCCCGAGTCGCGCTGCTACCTTTCATTTAACCTACAAAAGACAAGGACATTCAACACGTTATAGAGCACACGCATCCAGTGGGCGGCAAAAAATCCCGCCAGTCCGCGATCGCGCTGCTACTGCGTAAGCCAGAATCGTAAACAACGAGATTCGTGGGTGAAAGGGCGCGCTACGTAAGCGCATGCGGCATGGCAAAAAAGCCGTGCGTACGATTCAAACACTCAAACTGTGCCGCTGGAGCCGCCCAACGGAAATAACGGGCAAATCGGAAAACACGGCCAGGGGACTAAAACATTCCTAGTGCGAAAGAGAACTCCGAGCGCACAAAGGTGGACCTGATGTTGGGGTTTCTGCAAGGTCAAGAAAATGCGGTTTGAAATAGTGCAAAAAAAAACTACCGGAAGTAATGACAACCGTGCAGTGTAGAGCCGCCGCCAAAGACCGCTGATGCGGCGAGATGTATGGGGAAATGAAAATATTGCGCGAGGCTTGCCAGTAGTTCCGGCAGGTGGTGGGAGACTTACGATGAAAAGTTCAGGGGGTGAACGTCACGGCAGAAATTATACAACCATCACAAGATTTTCTCTTGGAAACATATGAATTAACTTTCTAGTGGAGCGACCCTGAACATTTCGCCTTTCGGCCGCGCTTTGGCGGGTGTTAAATAACGCCCTTGGGGACGTGTTAAAACACAGCCTAGTGGGCGAATGGTGTGATTCTAGCGTAGTATTTTATTTTATTTGGTTTCTATATTTCGTTTCCGTATGTACACGCCATGTTGTGGGCCGTTCTTGAAGAGATCCACGCCCGCGCTTGGAACGCTTTTTGGCTTTGGGAAGTTTCGACGACATGGCGCTCTTCGATTTTCTTAGAGCAGAATAGTAATTTATTTCCATTATATTATATGGTAACATGACATTTTTGTAGCTACGCTTAAACAAACGCGTTTGCACTCGAGCTTTCTCTTCTTTACAAAATCACAGATCGGCAGACCCTTTGCAAGCGGGAAAATCGCTATTCTAACGGCGTTTTGGACTTTACCGGCGTTCTCCTCGCGGAAAACCACCACATGATGATATTTACATCACTTCATTTGGTCAATTTTTCGACAAGATGGAGGCACACTTGGCAACCCTATCTTTTTGGCGACAGTTTTTGTAAGCTTGCAATTCGTTCGTGGCATTAGCTCAAACAGAGCGCCAAACCTGCGGTTTGGGGATCTCGGTGAAAATCCGAGATGCCACACAATAGAAGAGTTTTTTCTTACACTCATTGACTTACCCTCTCCTTTTTGAAAGATTCGCAGGTTTTCAGGCCTTTCCATAGCGGGAAAACCGCTATTTTCACAACTATTCGGACTTCACGAGCGTTCTCCTCGCGGAAAACTACCCTTATAGTACCCCTAGTTCGTTTGATTTGAGTATTTTCCCGAAAAGATGGAGGCACTCTTGGCAACCCTATCTTTTTGGCGACAGTTTTTGTCAGCTTGCAATTCGTTCGTGGCATTAGCTCAAACAGAGCGCCAAACCTGCGGTTTGGAGAACTCGGTTGAAACCCGAGATGCCACACAATAGAAGCTTGTTTTTTCACGCGTTGTACTAACCCTCTCCTTTTTGAAAGATTCGCAGGTTTTCAGGAAACCCCGCTATTCAAAGGACTATTTCGACCTCACGAGCGTTCTCCTCGCGAAAATTCACGTGGAGTAGACCCCATGTTTGTTTGATTTGAGTATCTCTTCGAAAAGATTGGGGAACACTTGGCAACCCTATCTTTTTGGCGACAGAATTTTTCAGTTTGCATTGCGATAGTGGCATTAGCTCAAACAGAGCGCCAAACCTGCGGTTTGGAGATCTCGGTCAAAGCCCGAGATGTCACACCCTAAAGGTATGCTTCTAATGCTTTTTCACTCTCCGTGGTTGTCCGATCCTTCCATTTCTTTAGGCTTTGAGTTCTAACATATTGGTTGGATGCCCATAGGTATTTGTGGCGTCCGAATTCTCGCACCTCAGCCTTACATGCCTCTTCGTGCATAAGGTACGCTCTGAATTGCCTAGTAGGTGTGCTTAAAATTTGTAGAAGGCTTGCACACACAACGAGTTTAAAACATAAAGTGGGATGCACTTTGTTTTATATGCACGAAGACGCATCTTAGTAGAGCTTAAAGCTCGCTTTGAATTAGGTGGTGCCACTTGCTACACGTAATCATAATTTGTGTTTCAATTAGCATATAAAGCCTCACAACAAAGCGCGAAGTGCTTTTGTTGCTTTGAGAGGTAGGAACCTTAAACCTTTTCAATGATCAAGCGCGAGGATATCGTCTTACGTAGTGTATGCACTTGCAA
This sequence comes from Cymbomonas tetramitiformis, assembly GCA_001247695.2. Lineage (NCBI taxonomy): Eukaryota > Viridiplantae > Chlorophyta > Pyramimonadophyceae > Pyramimonadales > Pyramimonadaceae > Cymbomonas > Cymbomonas tetramitiformis. The sequence goes on along the minus strand of LGRX02023264.1, from coordinate 5,687 downwards.
GCTTAAATGCAAAAGAGTAACTACTATGAGTTATTGTTTAAACTGCACAATAGTTATATCTACACAACCGTACCTATTATAAGTTGTTTACAAGTTATGTTCAACCGTTAATTCTCCTAACTATTCCCGCTAACTATTATAAGTTGTTTACAAGTTATTATGAACCAGAACTTTTTCTTCAAGCCATACACTTTTTCTTCAGGGCGTGAACTTTTTCTTCGGGCCTTGTACTAATTCTTCAGGGCTTGAACTTATCGTTCATGCCCTGTACTATTTCTTCCGGGCCTGAACTTAGTAGTGTCCAGGGCCTGAACTTTTTATTCAGGGCCCGAACTCTTTCTTCAGGGCCTGAACTTTTTCTTCAGGGCTTGAACTTATTGTTGAGGGCTGAACTCTTTCTTGAGGGCCTCAACTTGTTGCTCATGCATTGTACTTCTTCTTCAAGGCCTTCTCAACTTTTTGTTCAAGCCTGGACTAGTTCTTCAGAGCCTGAACTTATTGTGTTACTATTACCAGGCACGGCTTCAGCGCACTCCCCGACGTTGGTGTGACTGAAGATTGTAACCATTGCCAACCCAGGCGTGCACTCACTCCCCGGCGACGGTGAACCATCAGGCACCCTTTCATTGTTAGGCACCGGGCACCCCTTTCACTGTCAGGCACCCCTTTCAACGACGATCGCTCTTAATTGGAAGATGCGCTCTAAATTGGAAGATTTTTTGAAGGTCATTGTTTTGATGTTTTTTACATTATTTTAAACATATCATGCCCAAAAAATAGGGTGGTTATAATTTTGGAAGTTTTTCTCATCGTATGAGGCGGGGTTTTCAGAATTCTTACGCGTGACTCTTAGGCATATTGAGGAGTGTTCCAAAAATCCACATATGGTATTAGATCGAGATTAAAGGTTATAAAATGGAAGTAAAAAGGGAAAAATATGTACCTGTTTATCGTATGTTTGATATTTTCATCGATTTCAGCACAATTTTGCCAAAACCCCCCTCAAACCCTATGCTTTATCACACGCGTATTCACAAAGGGCGGGTAACATATGTAAAGGTTCTTGCTAATGGACCCGTCACGTGCTATGTTATAATGTAGTTTGCCATAAAACATATTTGAACAAATAAACTATCAAGCACTTGCATCTCCGTGCAGATTTCTGGAGCAAATGGCCCTCTAGCGGGGGAAACCCTAAGTGGTAACACCAATTTAGGGTGTAAGCACAACCACATGTGTACATGCATGCACATACGAACTCTTGACTGCACTTATTTACTCTTCAGAGTTCTCCAGCAGTGCTTTTAAAAGCTCAGCTTTCTCCTCACAACCTGGAATTCCGCCTTGAACACCAGATTTTGCGGTCTCATCCCAGCATGTCAACACCTCGTTCACGTCAAATGTAGACTTCATGCGAAGGGTGCGGGCACCCCGTACGAAAGCTCCAGCCTCACAGAGTTGTTCTACCGTCTCGAACGTTCTCCGTGACTGTGCTGGCAACCAGAACTGCCAGGTTATCTCCTTCCGTGAGGCATGCTGCCCCACCACCTCCACGAAATGGAGTGGGAGTGACTTACCGCCGTCCGGGAGCATAACGTTGAACCAACACTTGTCGCTGGCTTCCCCGCCTGCAACGGTCACGGCATAGCTGCCCACAGTCATGTCCTCGAACCGGTAGTCGGCTGCCAAGTGTTCCTTCTGCGATGCCAAACGCATCCCACGGTCATATAGACTCTCGTCAACACCGGAGGAGTGCTCATCGTCGCCATCATCCGTGCCCTCACTGCTGCTGGGCTGTTTCTGCTGTTTTGGCTGCTTTCCAGGCTTCTTCTTGCGCGCTGCAACCTGCCGACTCCGACTGCGAGTGGCAAGATCCATCTCCATATCAGTATCATCGCTGTCGCCTTCGGAGGCGGGTGAAGTTCTGCGCGCCCTGTTTTGCCTTTGTGCGCCTGAAAACCTCTTGCGAGCAGCAGGTGGATCTCCTCCTCTCCGACTCCTCTTTCCATTTGCTTCACGCACACCTGCCTCTGCACGAACTGCGGGAGCTTCTTCACCAGCTTCTTCTGCCTCTGCACGAACTGCGGGAGCTTCTTCACCAGCATCTTCTGCCTTCAAAAGCTGGATCAGGCGTTCCAACTTCTTGGTCTTGGTCGTAAGACCCCGCAGTTCAGCATTCCGCTCAGATAACACTCGGTGTAAGTGTTTATCCTCGTACCTGCGTAAGCGAACCCTAGTTTGAAACTTCTCTATACACTTGAAGGACAACAATGACAAAATAAATATAAATAAGGTATAAATGAGATCGCACTAGGCTGGTAAACGGTCGTCTTACCTTCTGGAAATCAGCTCAGTACAATACTTGGCCTCGCGCATAAAAGCCACAACCTCGTTGACGTCAATATTTTTCAGGACTTCTTTCTCCACCACTTGTTTCTTATGCGTCACGCCGTCGAAACATACATTGAACTGCTCCGCCTTAGCATACCGCGTCTTCAAGATCCCATCGCATTTGACTGTAGATGCGCGGGTATGCGCACGTGTCAGCAGCAGTGAAAGGTCCCACTTCGGAGGTAATCGCTCGGGATGTCGCTCTCGCACGGCCTCCACCTTCAAAGGCAAGGGGAAGGTTGCTTTCAATTCCTCGTGTCGTTGTTGGCTCACCAGATCTGGCGTTGCGGCTCGGAGTCCCAATAGACAGCTCCGCGTTGTTTGCTCCATGTCCAATACCTTGTTTCCCTTCCCCTTGCGCTTCCATTCCGGGTTGTCCATATAGCCCGGGGCGGAGTCGACGTCGGGATAACTGGTACAAATAATCAGCCCAAGGTTCGGGTCCTCGTCCACGCCACTTGGTAGCCATTCCTTGAACCTGTCACCAAACTTGTACTTCGCTCGGACGAGCTTGTCCGGAGCGACGTAAAAGCACCAAGTATGCACCTTGCGGTCTCGTCCAGCGTGGCCACCAAACTCTTCGTTCAAGTGCGGGTCGATCCACGATTTGAAGTCCAAGTTGCAGCCGACGACGTACGTGTGCTTGTTGATGGTTGTTATCGTCCAGGCAAAGAGAAAGGCAATCCATTGTTCCAAAGATATGAACCAATGGCCTTTTTTATCCGCGGTCTTACCCCACAACAGCATCTTCAGCAACCCGAAAAAGCCATCGACGTCGTTGTGGGAGTGGCCTACGGGCAGACGGTGTAGGTAGATCTCTTTGTACAGCCCGTGGTGAACCAGGATGCAGAAGAAGGCGAAAACATGCCGGTTCCAGTTTTCCGACCCTCCGTCCATTTGCACGTGGCATGTTTGCCGAAAGTGCCGCTCCGTGTTCTCCACCACATACCGTAGCAGAATATTGAGCGTCGTGAGGCACATGTTCACGTCTTTGCCAGGAACCCATGGCATAAGTAAACACATGCACAACACCGTGCCGTGCATCACGACTGCTTGCAGATGAAGGTGGAAGAAACTTCCAGCTTTGTCGCTCATCGCCTTGACCTTCACGGGGAAGTGCGGACAAACGGTGTTGTTGTTTGCCGCCCCGTCGAAACAATACGAGTCACTGATGCCGAACTGGTTGGCACTATCAGCACGGGTGTTATTGTACTGAGCTCTCTCATTTCGATAATCACTCCGGTGCGCGTCGTTAAGCGTCTTCCAGTCCTCCAGGTCCTCCAAGTCCTTTACAGCACGGCGCTGCTTCGTCAAGATTTCGCATGTCGTGCACTTACCTGCACAATCCTTCCGCTTGCGCATGGTAATATGCTTCGCGCGGAGGTACTCGCGCAGATACTTGCGAAACTGCGTGATTTTAACCTGATAAACGCCGCGACGCATAAGCTTGTATGCGGCATAACAATCGGCTGGTCGGATCGGATTCATTTGGAGTTTGCCGTTTTGAGGTTGTGGCTCCGCCAACGGCAAAATCTCGTGAGCAGCGTACTCCAAGAAATAAGTCCAGTTCAGGTTCGTCGGGTCGTTGTACAGCGTCAAATTCCTCTTCCTTGTGCTCTCCAGCATGCCGCCCCCACACACGTGCGCGTGCCACTTGAACCATGTGCTTTCGGGAATAAAGTGCAGTCGTCGAAACGCATCCTTGCAGACTTTCTTGCCCAGGAACGTCAGCGAGTCGAACATCTCTATTTCAAGCTTCTGCGAACCGGGCTTGAACCTACGCGCACGAGTGAGCTCCGCGACGATGTTCTCCTTGAACTGGCGACCGTTTAGCGTAGACTTCTCACGTAAGTACGCCTGCACGGGACGATACTCGAATTGGGACAGACAGCGCCTCCCACACCTGCATTCGTTGGCGGGGTCCATCAGATCCCCGATCTTTGTCACGCTTTCCGCAGTATTGTTGGGCCCATATCCCGACGTTTTGGATTCTGCTTCCGGTTCGGAACGCTTCGCCTTTCTTGGGTTGATGGTTTTCGTCTTGCATATAAAGTCTTCCACCGTTTCATAGTAATAATCTTCTGAACCAGAAGAATTAGACGAAGCGCTAAGCTCAGATTCGCCTTCAGAGCACGACGAGCATAACATATTTCCTTCCTTCCCGCTTTAGCGACTTGGCGCCTTCTCAAATGTTTAAGCTTCAAAGTTTCAAAACTAATGACCGGCGCGACGTTCCAGGCGTTCGAGCGTTTGATTGCCTTTCAATCGTCACATGTAGTCAGATCGCACTAGTCATATCACTAGTGCGATCTGATTTCGCACTAGTGGCGTGAGTAGTGCGTTAATAGTGTGGTACTAGCGCGGTACTCGCGATATGCTATCTTTAAGAGTTGATTTTCACTATCGCAAGTATACTTTTCTGTGGACACAACTTTTTATCTTCTTTCTTCTCACTTACCATACTCCTACGTAATCATGTCTGACGAAAAACTCTTTGGTGAAGGCTTCAAAGCGCAATCGGTGGAAGACCTTGACAACAGCGGCACACAAGAGGTCCGACACTGCGCCAAGATCCTTAAACGCTTGTTGACGGACGAGCAGCTGCAAACGATTTTCCCCATTTCGGGGAACAAAAGTCAACTGTCCGGAACGGGGTTGGAGGTGTTGCTCACTCCCGATATCATTGAGAACTGTTTTGAACACTACACGCCGGCCGACGCGGCGTGTTACCGCAACCTGGCGTCGTGGCAATTTCTGAAATCGGTGACGCAAACCCAGTTCGTGGAAAAGCTGGAGGAGGCGGAGAAACGAGGCACAAAACCAGGATTGTTTGATATTTTCAACAAGGGGGACGCGGCGGAGAAGAAGGAGGAGGCGAAGAAGGAGGGCGAAGGGGAGGATGAGGACGAGGATGAGGACGAGGTGGAGGACGACCAAGAGGACGAAATTGAGATCCCCTGCGCACAGCTTCCCGCAGAGGACCCAGAGAAGAAGTACACGACCTTCGCAACTAAGAACGGTTTTGAGGTGATGTACAAGCTGAACGAGGACGGGGTCCAGCAGCCCGCTGGACTCGAGAATTCGGACGAGGACAACGACCGGTTGGTTCTCTGGAACTACTCAGAGAACTTGCTGATGAAGGCGGTGCTCACATTGGTGCGAGTAAATCAGTACTTGCCGCATTCTCAAAAGCATCTGGTGCACGTCATTAAAAAGTTCCAAGTCCCCAAGCAACCGGCGGAAGAGACCGTCGACTTTGATGAGGAAAACTACCGCATCCTGACGGCGTTGGCGCC
>LGRX02023258.1:5553-74042 GCA_001247695.2 Cymbomonas tetramitiformis | reverse complement strand
ATAATTGGAGAACTCTACAGTCTCAAGGGAAGTACTTGAGAATGCTCAACGAGAATAACACCGCCCCCACTAAAGATATTTCCAAAATAACACCTAAAGCTTTCACCGCTTCTAGAAGCAGAGAACTCCTGGGTCTCCAAGCCTCTCCAGCACGTTTATTTAAACTGGGGAAAATCGGGACTGAAAACTGCCCCTACTGCCAACAAAATACAAAATGCACCTTCGAACACATCCAACTGGAATGCTCAGGACATAATAATAGCTTGCATAGTCTTAGAACTACCCAAGATGGCAAACTAAGGAAAATCATTGCTGAAGAAATCTCACAAAAGCCTAAACTACTAAACCCTGGAAAAGGCACCACATATATCAAAACAGAGCCATCAAAACTTTTTCCACTTGCTGACCTTAGACAGGAAATGAAGGAGGAATTATACTTACACGCTCTCCCGGAAGCTAGCATGTACCGACCATCAAGTTCAAAAAAGAATACCATTGCTGTGGCCGCTAAACCTGAAGTGGACCATGTCACGGGGAAAATTAAATATCCCGAACTCCAATAATTATGTCCAGAAGAAAGAGTTTTGGAAACTTTTGGCCTGGCACCGCCTTTCCAACAAAGCAGTTCCCTGCTCACTTGCGGAGTACTCGAATAGGGCACACGATATACACGAAGCACTCAATGCATGTAAGTTTGAATCGGGGGATCCTAAAAACTGCTACGCAATCAGAAGAAGCCTTTTATATATTTTGGTGGATGACAGGAACCTTGACAAAAACGGCTGCGAACTTTTCTCCAACCCACTAAATGCCCACCCTAGAATTCACTCGAGAAGATGCATACCCACTACAAGAATGAAGAAAGCTCTCAGGCCCTTTTGCCACCATGGGAAAATTGGCTTTGATGGTCTCGCTTGGGATGCCTACGTGGATCCGATAACAGGCATCGGCAGAATCGTTTATGGAAATCCCCCCTTTGATGGGAAAGAAAAGGGCAAATCATCGGCGGTTATGACTACCTTGGAAATGGGACATAAAGCGGCCAACACCGTCCCCGGATTTTCAGGAACATGGATTCTTCCGCTGTCTCCTAAAAACCAAAAGAGATGGTTCGACAAAGGTTTTAAACTTGTTTTCAGATTCCCGCATAACACTATTCCATTTATCCCGCATGGTTATTGGACGGGTGATGACCCCTACGTTCTTCCAGGTGGCGGATGCTATAAGGATGACTTTTCGGATGTCGTTATCATAGCTATAGACAGTGCACCCAGTGATACTCAACCAGCCTTTGATTGGAGGCCTACACAGAAAAAGATTGCCAGATGGTTCCTCAATGTCCTTCCTAAGTCCAGAGTCACGGAGAAGAGGCGAGAATACACAGGAGTCAGCCCTGATATTTGGAATGAAGTTATGAACGAAAGCGACAAAGTACTTCCTTCTTCGCTTTGCCCATGGCCCACTCAAGACCCTCCCTATCATCAGAGTGATGCTGAGCATTATTATGGTGGTCACCATGACACGACAATCACCAACGCAAATTCAAAGCCCTTTATTAGCACCGTGAAATGGCCCAAAGTACTTACACTCATGGGATACCTCCCTCCTCTTTTTGGTACTGTCCTCAACACGATAGGTGTTCCCCGTGGCAAGATTAAACCTCCCCTCAAAAAACTTTCAAGAATCTGTAGGCAACACACCAAAAATAGGCGAGACGTGTTTCTGTTAAACACCACTACCACCTTAAACACTGACCCGCATACAGTTGACATCTCGAGCAGTGAGACCATGACAGAAACAGAAGCTGTGCAGCAATCAAACGACTTTCTTCAAACCCTTCTGCAGTAATTTTCAAAAGTCTTGCAATACAAGATGGTTCCCCGTCCCCTAGGGGAGGGGCCCTCCCCCCCCCCTCCTCCCCACCCCCTCCCCGCCCACCCTCGACCCTTCCTCAACGTCTCCAAATACCCCTTATTCTTCGACTTCCTTCCCCACCGCTCGTGACCTCAGCCACCCCTCCACTCACCCGGCCATGGCTGCTTCTCCATCTTCTAGAGTTTTTAGCTTAGCACCTAGCCTTTTCTCTAGATGTCACCCTGCTGAAAAGTGGGTTGAGCCCCTTTGTGGGCGCGCTATAGTAGAGGGAATAGCCCCTGGTGTTTTCACTAGCCTGCTTTGCAGGGTTACCGCACTCTCAGGACTTTGTCCCCTTTGCTAGCGTAAATGTTTTATTATTATTATTATTATTCGGAGAAGCAAAAAGAGAGCAAAAGAAGCAAAAAGAGAGCAAAAGAAGCAACCAAAATGTTACAGCAAACAAACACCAAAATGTTACAGCACTTGGAACACAAACAACGTTGAATAAGTTATTTGTCCGATTGTTCAGCGCGCTCTGCGGCCTTTGCAACTTTCTTGCGTGCACGCCGATTCTTATTCCTATTGGCGGCACGCTTGTTGCTGTTTGGCAACTCGAAGTCGCCATGGAACTTCTTGCAAGCATTAAGAAACTTGAGCGTCACAAAATTGCCAACGTAGTACCTATGGCAATCCTCCTCAAGACGCTCACAAGCCCCTGCAGCATGTGAGAACTCGCTGTTGAAAAACAACAAATCGCCATGGTATAAACGCATTGCGAACTTGTGATCAGGTGCGTGCCAATATTGCACAACGCCTTCGCTCCTACCAACGTCAAAAATGCGAATTCGTGTCAGAAGAGAGCGCACATCAATATCCTTGTGCATACAACCCTCAAAATCTTTAAGACGATATTGTTGGCCTCCTACGCCATGTCCAGAACTCAAGGGAATACCAGCGTCCAAAAGCACAGACTTTTCGTACTCCACATGCGCACAAAGCACCTTTTCAGAAGGTTGAGTCACCAAATCGTACAGCTGCGCGTTCGCAGCGTTCCTCCAACGCCTAACCACCTCGTTGGGTGAGCCATCGGTCTTCTCCCTGAAACTTTCGTTAGGCCAATAGTTCTCGATTGGACAATGCGCTTCGCGCATTGTTTCATTGGCTAACTTCCTGGTGTGGAAAAAGCGATCGTACCGATCGCCAGTCAAATAGTTGAATTCGCTCTCATAATCGTGTTGCACTACACCACGTTTTATGCGAGGGAACATACGAGCCCCTTCTTCACAAAGGCGCACGTGCGACTCTAATTCCGCTTCAGAAATTGGTGTGGGATTGGTCAACTTACCACACACTATTTCAGTGAGACCCTCCTTCACAGAGCTACGCTTTCGCGGCACGTCGTATAACAAGCATGAAGAATTCTCTTCATGAATAACGTCAGCGCACTCTGCAAGAGGAACACGCTTAGGGCGTGAATCGTTCGGAATGTGTGTTCCGAACTTACCAGCCATATGGTTCGGAAAAAATTCGGAAGGCTGGTACACTTTAACTCCTTTGCGTCTCATGACTTCACGTTCTTCAATTAAATATTGCTCTAAAGTGTTGTCAGAAAGAACCATGGTTTCGAACAGTAGGCACGCTCAATGAAAAAAATACAACAACGATAAGAGCCTGACTACACGAGGCAAACACTTGTAACCTTTCACACCGCAAACGCGAAAGTCATGAACTGCTGGTCAAACAAATCGTAACTCTACACCGCGATATCAACGTACACACAATTCAAAAACCGAAAGCGCGAACATGGCACATTTACTGAGTATGATAAGATGCTCGCATCGCAATATCGGATCACACCACAATATGAGGACACCGTAAATATTAAATAATAGATATCCAAACTTTATTATTATGAGTAAGGTATACTAGCGTAAGTGTCACTATGTATCACACGATGCCTACTATAAATATAGCGAGTTGGCGACCTCAATTCAAGCGCGCTTCACTTGATAGCCTAATTTGACTAAAATATCAGTGAATTCGTCCTCGTCCTCGAGATCCACGTAGTACATCACAAACGTCTGGTCCGTCAACTTGTGGCACATAGATCCCTCAGTAAAGGACCTAAACCTGGTCTTGAGATAAGGTTTACACCAATGGAATTGGAGAGCATCACAGAGCGCGAGCATGGTGGTCTCCTCTTCGTTCACTTGGACCTTCCAGTCGCGCAACACCACCGTTGACGGCCCTTTGTGCTCGCCCATCAGATTTTTAAAGGCCATACCAGAAGCACTTGCCGCGGCCTCACACATCCGTATCGCAGCAGCGTGCATGGCCGGACACATGGCGATTCCATAGTTGCATATCACCTGACCACCAGGAACGCATTCCAAGGAGGTGTACTTCTTCCTGTTGTCTTGCCCGGGGTTGAAAGTGGTGGTCACCAAATCGGGTAATCCCTCCACGGTAAAAATATTTTTCTTTTTCCGCATGTCTTCCCCATTCGTGGGTATGATATCCCGCGACTTCAGAGTGGCGTTCACAATGACGCCAACGAAACCCGCGGGAGTTCCGACCGGGATAGCGCCGTTGCCCTCCTTATCACTCCATGTCGTGTACGGCTGGGCTATCAAAAACATGGTGGGCTCCTCCTCGCTACCGCGAGAGCGCTTGCGGTTGAAATTTTTTGTGGGCGCCGAAGCCACTTGATCATCGTCCAAAGTTGCAAAATCGATACTTGCGGAAGCCATTTTGTGAATGAAACCAAAATGAAGCAGAGAACTCGAAAATTACTGTAGTGTTTCCAGGCGGCGGCACATATTTATAGTGATCAAACCGCGTCGCAACGATACCGACACAAGCCCAACGATAACACATAGCGGTCACATCGACCATCCACACTTCCACGCCGAATGCCCTCATCCGATCGTGCGACCAAAAATAACACCGCGACCGAAAAGAACTATGCTTGTCTATACGTAAGACGCGTAAATCTCGAGAAAGGTCTGGGACGTAAATTACCCGTCCCTACAAAATAAGGATTATTCCAAGGGCTTGGACCGTCGGCTTGGAACCCCATAGGACCCGGTAGGACAGGTATGTGTTTGAGAGGCGTTGGCGTTAACACTGGGAATTCCAAGGGCTTGGACAGCAAATGTCCAGGTCCAAGCCCCGTCCAAGCCGCGGTCCAAGGGCTTGGACCTGGACATTTGCTATCCAAGCCCTTGGAAACCCCTTGGAATTTACATAAAATTCCAATCGGCTTCCAAGCCGTTGGACCGTCGGTTTGGAATACCGTAGGACCCGTCTGGACCGTCGGCTTGGAACCCCGTAGGACCTGTTATGATTGATGATTCCAATGGGGTTCCGGCGGCCTGGACGCGGCTTGGACCAAATAATAACGACATTCCAAACGGGTTCCAGCGGCTCGGCAACAGCTTGGAACGCATTAGGACCCGTCTGGACCGTCGGCTTGGAACCCCGTAGGACCTGTTATGATTGATGATTCCAAAGGGGTTCCGGCGGCCTGGACGCGGCTTGGACCAAATAATAACGACATTCCAAACGGGTTCCAGCGGCTCGGCAACAGCTTGGAACGCATTAGGACCCGTTTGGACCGTCGGCTTGGAACCCCGTAGGACCTGTTATGATTGATGATTCCAAAGGGGTTCCGGCGGCCTGGACGCGGCTTGGACCATATAATAACGTGGGGGCCATAAATTACGTGGGGGCCTCAAATAGGCCAATTTTACGGCACGGCACGTAAAACCGCCGATTTACTCGAAATCGACAATTTTGCCGGAATCCCCATTACATCCCCAGTTGATCTTGGACCAATACTCTATGAAACCCTAGATAACGAAGACAGTTCCGTGGTGTCGCGAACTTATGCACGAAGCGTCCACACAAAGCACAACCCTCTAGCCCTACTACTAGACAGTCTTACTTATTGTCAGTGCCTCCACAACACTAGCTCGGCTTTGCATATGTTTCCTTATATGACTGCACAGTTAGCTTGCTACTGTAACTATACAAAATCTCAAAAATTTTGATATCTCTTTATCTTTTCTCACAACTTATGCAAGCTCTTTTTCTCAACATGAAAAAGACTGTTAATTACAGTTCTGACGCAGTCGCACAAGGACAAGTCCACAAATGTATATCTTTACAAGCAGAAGAATACTGTATCTTACGAATTATCTCATAACACTGCTGTTTTCGCGGTCTTAAGCGAGTCCTGGCTATTTTCGGAATCACTGTTACGAAGGCAAAACAAAAATGAGCGTCTGGCTCACCCTGCTACGCCGCCCTACATATTCTCGCTATCTCCAAACAAGTGTAACACCCATCCGTATTTCCGTATCTCGTCACTGTCATAACTCCTCGCGCGTATCGTACTGCGCGTGTCATACGTTCGTCACAGAGACTGCTACAGCAAGTGTCACAACCCGGCTGAGGTACACGATAAGCCGTGGTTTGTGACAGCTGTCGCGAACTTATGCACGAAGCGTCCACACAAAGCACAACCCTCTAGCCGTACTACTAGACAGTCTTACTTATTGTCAGTGCCTCCACAACACTAGCTCGGCTTTGCATATGTTTCCTTATATGACTGCACAGTTAGCTTGCTACTGTAACTATACAAAATCTCAAAATTTTTGATATCTCTTTATCTTTTCTCACAACTTATGCAAGCTCTTTTTCTCAACATCCCCCATCTGTAGCTGCCACTGGTAGCACAGACATTAGACAAGAGCTTGCTCAGCATCTTCTGTCGTAACGCCATCCATTGCGAACTTGCCCATGCTGAAGGTAAACATACCCACTCCAGAAGCTTCTCCTCCTCGCAACATCCTGGCTCTTGTCAAAGGGTTGCGAAACACCATGACCCACATGCATCTTCTGCCAATAGGTCCATGCTCCAAATGCCCAATCACATGTAAGCGTCCAGCGTGACACAGCTTACGAAAGTATTGTGCCCTGCTTTCTGTCATATCTGTCATGTAGTGCGATGGCACATGAATACAAGCCACCACTCGGCTGGCCAGTACTGCCAATGGCAACGCAATATCCAGCACTGCGAACCAGGGTGAAGTCACCACCGCGTCACACACCCCATACTTCTCCTTCCAGGCTCGATAATTGCCCGGTTGTAAAGCATTAAGGGCTTCGTGCCACTTCAACTGCGGATTCCAATCATTGTTCATAACCTTCAGGTGAGGCCATTCCAGCGACATAACCTTGCCAATGACACCTGTGCCAGCCCAAGGATCCCATACCTGTGTGATCTTCTCCCAAGTCACCTCGTGCGCCAAACGTCTGACCTCCTGAGGAACTGTCATCACCAACTCTAAGCCCCAATCCAGTTGACTGGCAATCTTCACCTGAGCTCTGCTCAATTGCGTCACATCTCCTCTCTTCTGCACTTCCTCGGGGCTCATGGCCTGCACCGTGGACGTCTTGCGGAGACTTCTCGCGCGAGTGTGCTGCTCTGCACACTTCCTGCTCAAGATGGTACGATGGCCCTCATGCCAGAATCCTGGCATCACTTCTGTGATCACTCTGCTGAGCTCCTCCTGGTTTCCCCAGGCCACTCTGTCAGGAAGATCCCCCATGCTCCCTTCTTTTCTGAGCATCTGCCGCGAGGTCAGCGCCTGCCATGGGTCTTCACGTCCCGGCCTCACTGCACGATGCGGACCCACGTCTGCAGGCAACAATACCACATCTGATCCCAGCTTCTCTCTCAGCTGCAGCTCCATGGCCGCCATCTTGTCGACGATTGACGCGCTCACCTCGGCGGCAGCTGCCACCACGGTCCCACCTAAGCACTTGGGACATTGCCAATCCCCTTCAGGTACTCCATCCAGCGCTGGATTCAGACACCACGTGTGATAACCACGGTTACAGGTGTCACACAGCAACATGGCTGCCTCCCCATCTGTCCGCATGCACGCCTCACACGCGAGATGCTTGCTGGGGATGGCTGCACTGCAGTCGTACTGATCTTTCACTTGTAGGTGACATGGTGCAATATTTTGCACTGTGCTCTTCTCCCGCAGCTTCGTGCTGTCCTCCAACACTACCACTCCATCTCTTTGCACCTTGACTATCTTCAGGATGGCTGGCTTGGTGGCTACCTCCATGCCAGAGCGCGGTTGTTGTCGTATATATACGAAATCGCCTGCCTTGAACTGGTGCGGCTTCGGCTCGTAACTGCCACTCCTCCTGTGCTCGTACCGTAAAGTGTCGCGGTGCTGAGCGATCTCCAGGTTGCACCCTGCATGTACCATGAGCCTCTTCACGATGGCGGCTCGCTGTAACAGATCATCAGCCAGTGTCTTCTCCTCCTGCTTCCCAAAGTCCAACTCGGGTCGAGCACGAAGATCCGGTGGCACCGTGGCTTCCTGAGCGAACAGCAAGGTGAATGGCGCCACTCCAGTGGACTGCTGCCTAGCTGCGTTGTAGCTGAGTACGAGTGACCAGAGCATCTCATCCCACTCGAAGTCCAGGCCCTTGTCGAGGGCCATCTTCTTGAAGCAAAACTTGAGGGTGCGTACCACCCGTTCAGTTAAGCCATTGCTCTCTGGGGAACTCGGTGAAGTCACTCTTCGGTCAATGAGACACTGCTTGCATAGAGCAGAGAACTCACCTTCAAACTCTGTGCCCCCATCCACCAAACATTCTGCAGGAGCCCCAAACACGGATAGAACATGATAGCGAAATGCGCTGGCGATGGTGGCGGCCTCCTTGTCGGGGATTGGAACACACACGACGAATCGCGTGTAGTGCTCAATCATGACCAAGACGCGTTGGTTCCCAGCCTTCGTGATGCGTTTCGTAGGCCACGCTAAATCCAGGGACCAGCGATACATGAAGGACTTGATTTCCAGCGGCGTGAGATTCGCCTCCTCCCGTGCATAGTGCGTCTTCACCCTCTGGCAAGTCTGGCACTGAGTGACCACTGCTTGCACATCCTGTTTCATGCCTGCCCAGTAATGGCGTTGCCACAACAGGTTCAATGTCCGCCTGATGCCCCAATGGCCAGTCCTCTCATGGTACTCACGCACCAACTGAATCCTGTCACAGGGCTTGGGCACCAGCAGCTCCTTACCACTGACGGTGACCATGTATAACTCGCCCATGAGCTCGTCCCAACGGTGACGCGCTGCTCTCTTCCTTACCCTGTGATATTCCTCCTTGGGCACCTCCACTCTTCCTCCTGTCTTGACCCACGCGAGGCATAGCTCGTCCTCGTGTATATCGGGGTGTCTTTCTCGGAATGACTCCTGGTTGGTTACGCTGGCTAGCATGGCAACCATTCTCGTAGTGTCAGGCAGCTTGGGCAGCCTCATCTCTTTCTCCTTTGTCACTGGTGCCCACTCTGGGGCTGAGCTCGTCTCTGCTGGCTTGCCTCCAGGTCTTGAAAAGGCCTGCCGGTGACGTGCCTCATAGCCCGCGAGCTTCATGGAGGCCATCTTCCACTGTCTGCGGCGTGGAACAGCGTCGGCGGTGCCTAGCCCCTGTGTACCTTTCTGCCCTTGGCTGCACATGCGTTGCAGTCGTTCTTCCCAGTCCTGATGGCTGAGGCGTCGCGCGACTTGCTGGGTGTAGCCGCTGGAACTGGTGATCCACTCTGCTAGTTGTGCTCGCACCGGCTCAGCCGTGCCCTCGGAGGTGGCAGCCACCTTGGTGGCTTTCGCGATGGGGATGGCAACTAGCGTGCCATGTTCCTCTCTCCTCACTCTCCTCACTCTTCGGCAGTTTGGTCGTGCTGACCTCGGCAATCGCATACAATAGCTCCATTGCTCTTCGGTCCATAGCAAGGCCAAGCACTCCTGCCAATTCTTCGTCTTTCATGCCATGTGCCGCGCGCAGCTCACCTGCGCTGTACCCCATGGCAACTGCCTTCTCGTCCAGGTTAACCTCTCTGGTCTCCCCCACTTCATCATCATCTCCCTTCCTCACCACTGTGCCTGCGCGAGGCGCGCGAAAAGCACGAGAGTTTTGCGTCGCCAAGATGGTTGGCAATACTCTCATAGGCTCCCCTACAACGTTGGCGGTGTAGTGAGGCTTCCTGTCTCCTGTGACGACCCTGCGCGGCTTCCAGCCTCGCTGCAGAATATCGCGCACGTATCTGTCTGGTGGTCTGTCCACCCGCTCCATCACCAGATTGAACTGCTGATTTTGGAACAGATTGCTCCAATATGCTCGTAGGCGATGCGCGTATGATCCCGCGCGCGCCGCGTCAAAGGACACCGGCTGGCCCACCACGCTGTTGATGATGGGAAACACCTCCTTCCTGATCTTCGAGTTCTCCCTGTGTGACAGCGGAGAAACGTTTTCTAGCACATATGCTGGCGGTCTCTGAGGCTGCAGCTGTTGCAGCGTGGAGAGGACTCGCACTGCCTGGTAGAACAGTCTGCTGTGCCTGCCCTCCAGACCAGCCAGCTTGCCAGCTGGTGACAGGTCCTGGCATGGATATCCACACACCATGACCCACTGTTCTCCACTCAATGCCCCTGCATGTACAAGGTCAATGAGGCTGGTGTCTTCGATGTTGCTGGGCAGTTGCTCCAAGTGGGCTGCCTCGGCACGGAACAAGTCAGGATGACGGCGACTGAGCGCCATGCACCTGGCCCTGGCTACCGTCTGGCTGGACTTCGAGATGTCCTGGTAGAGGTACTTGTTAACCTTAACTCCGCAGCGCAAGAGCATCTCTAGTCCAGCACACAGGCCCCCACACGGCTCATAGCAGACCACGCCCTCTTCTCTGGCTTCCCGGAAGAAGCTCTTGTCAATCACTCTCGTGTCGATCTTCTTCGGCACTTTGAGCTTACCACCCTCCATGGTCTCGTCGCCGTATATCGCCGGTGAGCCTCCGGAATGCATACCCCTGATCGGCCGGACCTGGCTGAGGGCATCCCAGGCGACTCGAGTCAACCTGCCCGAGCACCTGGCCACTTCCGGGTGGTCAGTGTCAAACATGACCCCCTTGTTACACTCCAGCTCTTCTTGGTAGTGCACATCAAACAATCGATGGACTGCGCTGGTCCCCAGCTGCTCCCTGACCATGTTCTCGCAGTAGTTGGCCACCTGGGCTTCTGGGCTTACTTCGGGACCAAGTGGTGGCTCCCTGGTCACTTCCAAGCAAATGATGTCTGTGAAGCAGCGCGTTGGCCTCTCGGCACGCCCCGCTTCCCTGGCTCGGTCCCCTTCACGATCCAAACGGGCACCAGTCTCGTCTGCGGTGCTGGGCAGTGGGTACCTGGATGGCACATCCGCGTTCTCATTCTTCGGACCTGGTCGGTACTGGACCGTGAACTCAAACTCCTGGAGGCTGATGGCCCAGCGTAGGTGTTGACCTTGTAGGTCCCCCTTCTCCATGAGTGTTGTGAGCGGCGAATGGTCGGTGATCAGCGTGAAGTGGATCCCGTGCAGGTACTGTCGTAATGTGCGGATGGCCCACACCACTGCCAGCATCTCACCCTGGAAGCTCGCGTACTGTCTCTCGGTCTTCGACAGCGAGCGGCTGATGACCACACAGATGTGCTCTACGCCATTCTCGTCCTTCTGCCCCAGCACTGCGCCAATGCCATGGTTGCTCCAGTCTGTGTAGAGGAAGATGGGCTTGCTGTAATCAATGGGCTTCAAACATCTCCCCGAACATAGGGCGTCCTTCAATGCTTGCAATGCCTGGTCCTGATCCTTCCCCCAAGCTTCCTTGACATCCAACACTTCCTTTCTGAGCAAGTCGTTCAATGGTCGTGCCATCTCTGAGTAGTTGGGTCCCATGGGTTCCCCCACCAGACCTTTGTAATAGTTCATGAGTCCAAGGATGGAGCGTACTCCAGTTTTATCCTCGGGCTTGGGCAGCTCTTGGATGGCCTTGCACTTGATGTCCTGCGCGCCAATGGTGTTATAGCCGATGCGGTAGCCCAAGAAGTCCACCGTGGCTGACCCGAAGGTCGACTTGCCCGAATGCAGACGTATCCCTGCATCCCCCAAAGTGCGAAGCACGGCTTCCACATCCTTGATGTGCTGCTCAGCGGTGTCTGAGTATATGCACACGTCATCGACGTACGCCACCGTGCAGTGTTGCAGGTGGCGTAGCTCGTAGTCCATGATCCTGATGAAGGCTGCGGTCGCTCCAGCTGCTCCAAACGGCATGGATGTGTAGCGATAAAGCTGGTTGCCCCACCAGAACGCTGTCTTGTCCCTGTCCTCCTCAGTGGTCATGGGAATCTGGTGGAACGCCTTGGTCGCGTCCAGGGTAGTCTTGAACTTGGCCTTGGCCACGCGCTGGTAGAGCTCTTCTGGACGATGTGGTAACGTGTTATCCTTCAGCGACAACCGGTTCGTATTCCGGAGGTCGACGCAGAATCTCGTCGAGGTCCACTGTCCAGTGTCGTGATCCTTCTTCCCCGCGACCACCACGTTGCTGGCGTGTCTGCAGTGCTGCGAAGCCGGCTCGATGAAGCCATATTCCAGCAGTTCCTTGCAGTGCAGGTCGATGATCTCCTGCTCTCCCGGGCTGTATTTCCTCGGTCGTTGGTAAGCTACCTTAGTCTCGTCCTTGAAAGGGATGGCGAAGGTCGCATGTGCCGCGCCCCCATGGTAGCCTTTGATGTCCTGCGGCTTGTTGGCGAAGCAGTAGCTGCACCTCCTTACCACGTCGCGCATCTCCTCCCAATTCTCCTCGGTGAATTCGGGATGTCCTCCGAAGGTGGCATTGAGCTCGGTGTCCAGCCACGCGGCCTCGTCCTTGGTGACCCTGGTCGTGCCCCCTGGCTGTAACGTGTCCAGCACCGTGTGCGGAAGCACCTCGTCCTGCTCTGCCACCATAGCCTCCCATCCGGTGTCCCATTGGCGCGAAGACCTCTGGTCTTCCCAGGCGGTCCTGGCAGATCTGGTCGGCGAGCCCGAGCACGATCCCACCGTCAGCACGCCCTGAAACTCCCCAGGGGCCACAGCGGCCACCCAAGCAGCCACCGCTAGCAGCAGCAAAAGTTTTAAAATTCTGCTGGTACCCACTGGTTTAACTGGAGGGTGAAGGGTCAGTATGCAAGTCAACATCCTCCACCCCCCTTGCATACGGCCCAGGCCTCCTCCCGCAGACACGTAGACCACCAGCGCCAAGACCGATATCACATAGACACAGTGCGCCACTTGGTAGCAAGCGGCTGTGAACTGCAGGCGCTGCAGTCGGGCGGCAAAGCGCGGCTTCTGCATGCGCCGAGGAACAGCGGCCAGCGTAGCCGGCCCTGCGGCCAAGATCCGCTGGGCGACCGCCAGCGCGCGACCTATCTGAGTCTCCAGCGTGGCGAACGTGCCACCATTGTAAATCAAGCCGGAGCATGGCAACCCATGGTGGACAATGTGGGCGCCAACTGTCAAGACGCACCCCAGAGTGCCGACCATGTGCGTGAAGTGCATGGCGAGCATGGCGAGACAGAACCGTAGCAATGGCACGTACCACAGCCCACGCCGGGCGTGGTGGAGCCCAGCTACCTCAAGGGCCCCCTTGGTCAACAGCAGTAGGTGCCTGGCCAGCTCCAACAGCACTCGCAGAGGCGCCTGTTGATGTGCCCATGGCTCGAGTGGTGCTGCGCGCATGGCCCACAATGCGCGTGCCATGGCTCTGCGGGGCACTTCAGCGTGGAATGCCCAGCAGGCGACGACCTCACCAAGAAATCTGAATACCTCCATAGCCATCCATACTGCCATTACTGCAAAATGAGGCAGCTGCGGCCAATGCAAGTGCACGAACACCCCCACGAGCAGGAAGCACACCTGAGTGCGCTTCGCCCGCCTATCATTGGCGGGCTGCGTGCCCGGCTTTTCGCCGGGGCTGCTTCTCAGTGACGGGCGCGCCGGGCTGCAGCCGGCCCGGTGCCCCCTTGAAAAGGCCCCAGTGCGCTCTCCCTTCTCCTCTCCTCCCAGATTTCATCATAACTTTGGCGTCTCTGGGGAGCACGCGACGCGCCAATGCCGGCATGTCGACCGCGAGCCGCGTCCTGACGATGTGCGCCTTCCCTGGGGCTCGGAGATCTCCTCCTGCGCTGACCAGCTCGTGGCGAACGCTGCTGTACGGCACTCTCAGTTGGACTCTGTGGGCGCGCCGCAGGATGGCCTGAAGGTCGAGTGTCGACATGCGCAACGAAGCCACTGGAACGCTCCGGGCTGCTGGGTGCTGTAGAGCTCGGGGTTGATGGCACGTACGAAACGGAGTCCTGCTCTTGTGCAGCTGGAGGCACGGCTTCAGTCTGCTGCGTGCAGACGGAATGTGCCGGGGATCTCAGAATGTCGTTGATTGACTGGTGCTCAGGTCTCTGTGCCATGTTGCACTCCAAGCCCCTGGTCGGCATCCCGCCGAGAGCTCGGCCAGAGCAGAGTGCCTGCGTGGGCGTGGTTCGCGCGCCATCACGACCATCAAGCCCCGGGCAGTCTGGCCCAAGTGTGCTCATCCTCGCAGTCGCGCGGGCAGCACGAGGTCGTTCTTCATATTCTCGGATGATCTCCTCCGACGACCTGATGATCTCCTGACGTGCACGTATCGATTCCGAGAGAGCCGCCATGGTGAGGTGGTTTGCTGCGACCTCGGCTTGCCCTTGTGCCAAACTGGCAGACAGTCCAACAAGTCTTTCACTGATGACCTCCACGCTGTCTTCATCCTCTGTCTGCGGCGATGGTGTTCTGGTGCGACACGTGTGAGTGCTCACACCCTCAGCAGCCGCGAGGTCGGAAGAGTATCCCGAGATGCTGCCATCTCCCTCCTCACTTCCTGCATCCTCTCCCTCGATTGGGTCCAGGCACCTCATGAAGTCGTTTCGAAGACGCACCTGCACCTCTGCCCGACGTGCCTCAGCCAGCAATGCCGGGCCCACCAAGGACGTGAACGCAGACAATGGTTCTCGATGCATCACTGCCACCTTTCTCCAGGTCTCCCAGCTACAGCAGTCGAACTTGCGCGTTCCCGAGGAGAGGTACTCCAAGGTGAACGCCATGTCACCGGGTCCTCGCTCACGGTAGTAGCGATTGTCCTCGAAGAGGTAGTATACGGCCTTGGACCGGGCGTTGGCACGGGTCTTGAACACCCGTAGGGTGCCCTACCGCGGGCCATCGCTCAAATGGCTTCTGGCTATCTCCAAGAGCTGAGTCCGATCAACAAGATGCTCCATGTGCTTCTGTAAGGTGCCGAGGAGCCCTCCCGTGCAGCCTTTCGACTGCCCACCCAGAGGCAGAAACTCTCCCCTTTGTCCCACTCCTGCGGAGGAGGAGTACTGGTGCAGGGTCTGTCTGCTGAGTTGCTGCGTGTGCACCCCCTTTCCTCGCTGCGCGAAGGGCTTCCCAAGTTGGAACTCGATCTCGCCCATGAAACAACGGTACTGGATGAGGAAGACTGTCTGTCCATGCAGCGCCGTGAACTCCGAGATCCCTCCCAGATCCAGCCAGTCGGCTTCCCCAGCTGTGTTCTCGCTGCGAGTGGGCGACTCTGGCTCGTAGGTGCCCTGGAACACTGAAGTGTGGTACTCTAACATGGCAGGGTCGAAGACGCCATTGGGCCAGGTTTGATGTCTTAAACGAAGCGTGGCTGAGGATGGTGGCGGTGCGGAGCCAGATGGCCCTGCCTCATCCCCCCTGACCGTCCTCGGCGTCCTGAGAGTCTTGGACGTGCGTACTGGAGGGTTCCTTCTGGCCCCATAAGTGTCCAGCGCGTCATGTGCTTGCTCCTCTGTCTTGCATGCACCGAGCATCACTCTCGTGTTGTCCCCCAGGTGTAGGTACTCCACGGCGGCGGCGTTCGTGCTGAACACCTCGCCACTGCCTCCTTCCCCATCTGTCACCGGGTAGAACTTCCCCACTTTGTCCGCTGCGTCTGACAGCGTGAGCTGCGGGACCACCTTCACATTCTCGTCCTCCACACCAGCCACCTCCATGTCGTACCTCACCTTCAGACGAGCCCGAAGGTCAGCGATGTCCACTCGCTGTACGTACTTCAGATGCTGGTATTGCCAGCGCTGGTCCTTCTCGTAGTAAAAAGGCAGCTGGAACTCGCCAGTCATCTTACCCATGGGGGTCATGTTGGCGGCACCTTCCATGGTGTGACGTACCATGCGCTCCATGAGGTCCCATTGAGCGCGAGTGTGCTCGCTGAGCACGCAGAACTGGCGCGCCACCTTGTCCCACATGAGCTTGCCCGTCACGACCCCTGGGTAAGTCTGATGGGTGTTGAGGATCTCCTGAACACTCGCCATCGTGTACCTTCCAGCCTCCCGATGGGCACCACAGTCAGGGAGTGGGACCTGGTCGTTGTCCTTCCTGCCGCTCGCCCTTGTGGTCCAGGTCTCTGAGGGTATCTTCGTCTCCTTGTCAACCTTCTGGTCCACCAACGTAAAGTCGGGCCACAGTAGCTCCGTCTCCAGGATGGTCTTGTATTCTCCACAACGCGAGAACTTGACCCGCACGAATCCTGCGTCCACACCACCTCCATCGCCCTCTTCGCAGAGTGTGCACAGACGAGCATAGCCCGTGCGGTCGATGTACAAGCGCTGCTGAGACCAGCTGCTCTCCTTGTCTTGGTGATCCCACGGGTTCACTGCCATGCCCACCCATGGCTGTACGCTGGCCAGCTTGAAGTCAGCTTCGCTCGCGGCCTCCTGCTCCAGCGTGAGGTCTGGATAGCGAGGGTCTGACTGAGTCGTAGCCAGGCTGGCTGGCGTGAGGGACCCCCTTGCATCTGGCTCTTCAGCACTGGACCACTCACCTCTGGTCGCCACATTGGCTTCCCGCTGGCTGCGTGATGATGCTTGCAGCATGCCCAACATCTGGTCTGTTAAGGACGTGCCAGGCGCCGGAGGTTCGTACGTTGAGCTCTCGGTGTGTGAGCTGACTCGCCCAGTGAGCTCGCCTTGTATCATTGAGCTGGGTCTCAAGAAGCCCGCCTCCACCATGGACTGGCAGCGCGCCTCGAGCCTCTCCTTCTCCTCCGAGTTGAACCTTCTCAGCCTCATCTCCTCTAGCCATGACGCCAGGCTGTCCATTAGCTCGGGGTGGTTTCGCGAGAATGCACAAGGTGCAGGCGCACACCTCTCCCCTGCGAGGGCCAGACGGTCTTCTCCCCTTGCGCCCAGGGACACCGCTTCACGTGGTGGTAGCGCGCAATCCTCAAAAGCGGGGGCAAGAGTGCGCGCTGCCGTGGCATCGACGTCGAAGATCTCGGTCGCCAGGCACACTCTCGGGTCTTCGTTCCGCTTGCTCCTTGCATCGACGGGCGGCGTCAACTCGATCAACGGCAACG
Organism: Cymbomonas tetramitiformis; assembly: GCA_001247695.2. Classification (NCBI taxonomy): domain Eukaryota; kingdom Viridiplantae; phylum Chlorophyta; class Pyramimonadophyceae; order Pyramimonadales; family Pyramimonadaceae; genus Cymbomonas; species Cymbomonas tetramitiformis. The sequence continues at coordinate 56,887 of LGRX02023258.1, read as the reverse complement.
TGACCTTCTCCTTCATGCCCAGTGACACCGCGGCCTCAGAAGTGGCGATGCCTCTGTAGAGGTCGATGGTCAACTTGAGGGCGTTCTTCAGGGGTCCCGTGCCCACCAAGAAGTCCCACGTAGTGTCGTTGGTGTAGGTGACGAAGGCGTGGAGCCGATGCAGAGTCATGTACGGCGTGCCCGCGGCGAGAACCACATCCACGTAGCAGTACTTGGTGAATTCTGCAGGGCTGCCATCACATCTAGCCACCCTGGCCCCTGTCTCTGCATCAAAGATGGTCAAGCCCAACCTGTTGGCTGTCCTGATAGGGATAATGTTGCAGTTGGCTCCCGTATCCAGAAGAAGCGCTTTGTACAACATGAGCAGGCCTCCGGAGGCCATCAGCGCCATCCCTTGTGCCAACGACTCGTTCAGGAGCTTGCATACAGGCTGGACCTGTGCCATGGCAGTGAGCTGTTCCTCTGTAAGACCACTGAGCATCTTCTTCTTCAATAGCTCGTACGCCTTGGCCTCCATGGTCCCTGCGTGCAGCTCGCCCCTCTCGCTGAAGTCTCTCACCCCGTAGCTCTCCTGGACGGTGGCCGCTGCAGCGGTTACATGCACCGTCGTCCTCCCCTTCCTGGGCTGCTCCACCATGTCCTCCGGCATCTCGTCCAGAGGAACCTCTTCTTCGTCACTGTCGTCGCCCGACTCCATGCCCGGGCAATCGTCATCATCGTCACTGTCGTCGCCCGACTCCATGCCCGGGCAGTCGTCATCCTCATCGCTGATGTCCTGGCAGTCTGCTGCTGAGGCTGTCGGCACGGGGAGCTGGTTGTTCTCAGCCAGTTCCACCAAGGTCTCCACACCCCTTGGAGCTGTTATGCGACCTTCTGCTACGAGTCCAGCAGCTAGCTTACGGAAAGCTGCTCCCAGACTCTTGATCACGGAGGCCATGAGCTGCACCTTCCTCTGCATCTCGTCCGCCGCAGGCGCCATGGGCACCTGTGCGTCTGCCTCGTACTCCTCGGGTGTCTTCACTGGGAAGCCCCTCATGCGCTGGGTACTTCCCAGGGCTACTGCTGGAGCCGCCGTGAGTTCAGACTCCGCACTCTTGCACAGCGTCTCGGGGAGTGCCCCCAGACCCAAGGTGTTGAGGGCGCTCGAGAGCTCCTCTTCGCCCATCTCCTCGGCCATAGCTGAGAGTAACTCGGTTGGAGGGCCAGACGACACTCCTACCCCTGCGCTGCCATGGTGGTGCGCGCGTGCATCGACGGTGTGAGTCTCCCTCTCCGCGACGTGCGCTGCGACTGGTTCCTCGTCGGAGCCCTCATCCTCGGACAGCACCTGCGACTTCACACTGCCCGCACGACTGGCAGTCTTCCTAGCAGCCACCATGCCCTGGTACTCTGCCTTCAACGCCTCGGGATTGCCAGTGGCGCTCTTCTGCTTGTCCTCCGGTGACTGTTTGGCTCTGTACTTGTCTTTCTCGTCGTTGGACAGCTGCTGCCAGTCCGTCACCAGGATGCCCCAGTCAGAGTTCTTGAAGCGGTTCTTCAGATTGTACAATTTTCATGCGCAGGGCGGCGTTCTCCGCGTCCCACCACTTGCTGGAACCAAGCCTGCTCTCGTGGAATCCAGCAGGCATCTTGACGTGTTTATAACCACTCCTGCACTGCTCGGGATCGGACTCATGCCAGCCCCCTCCAAAGCAGCGCAAGCACTTGGGCTTGTCGTTCGTACGCACGCCCTCTGCTGGCGGTGGCGTCTTGTTGTAGGAGGCCTTCTTAGCTCTTTCGGCCACATTCACCTCCTTCTTCATCTTCTTAGAAGGTGGTGTATCTGCCTTCTTGCTGTTCTCCGGTTCGCCTGACTGCACCACCTCAGAGGACTCAATCTTCTTGATCGAGTTCTTTATGGCCTTGAGGTCAAGGCCATGCTGTCGCGCCTCCCAGGTGGAGTACTGGCAGCCACACCGTCTGGTGATCTCCTGGAGGAAGGTGAGGATCCAAGACTCTGCATCGCCCTTGAGCTTGTCTTGAACCTCGACGATGGCTTCCAGGTCCTTCCAGGTCACCCGATTGGGTGGCGGGAACTGTGCCCTCAGTTGCTCCTTCACCCGCGTCTGGAAGACCTTGATGCGCAGGTTGTCCACGCAGTCCTCGATGAAGGTACGCAGCTCTTCATCGCTCAACACCTTCCCAGTGTTGAGCTGCATTTCCCTGCGTTGGCACATCTTCATGTAGGTCAGCCCATCCTGCCCCACCTCCTGTGGCTTCTGTGTCAACAGATCCACTTTCTCTTGAGTCCCTTTCATCATGAACTTCTTGTCAAGGGCAGCGATGAAGCCCCTGAGCGCGTAGAAGTACTGGGTATCACGGGTGCCATCACGTCCCGTCAAGCCTTTCAGGGAGGTTCCATCAGTCAGATATTCGTCGGAAACCTCCCCTTGGGTGTCTTGGTTCGTCACCGGCCTCGCTATCACCCACGTGGTGCCAGTGTTCATCTCATTGAAAGGGGGCCTAGCGCACGGAATGGTACCCTCGAGTGGGCCATGCTCGCTAGTGTCCTTTAGGACTCGGTCCATGTTGGAGGCCACTACCCCCCCTCTTTCATAGTTCTCGCGCCACCAGCTGAGAGCTTGTGAGTTCTCTCCAGCCAGACACGCAGGGACGATGTCCCACAGATATTCAAAGTCAGGGGGAGTCTCTCTCAGGGTCTTCATCTGTGCTTCGGTGAGAGTGCCAGCCCCGGACCTGAGCCTCCTCCTGACGTTGGCGTTGTGCTGCCGTACGAAATTCTCGCACATGTCGGCGAACTCCCTCAGGAACTTGGGCCGATCTTCTTCCTTGGTGCCCGTGTAGTTGGGCAGCGTACCAAGGTTGACGCGAGCGGAGTCAGTGTACTCCATGTCTTCCTCAAAGATTACTAACGGCTCCTGGGCCTGGGCTTGCAGTTGTGCTGGTGCTTGTGCCTCAGGCTGTACTAGTACTTGGGCCTCAGGCTGGCCACCGGCAGCCCCTTCCTCTCCTTCCAGCTCTGTAAAGTGCTGGCTCACTCGTATCGCTCTCTGGGCACGCCTCTCTGCCCTTTGCTGCTCCTGACGGTCAGTCTTGGATTCCGTTGCTACCTTCCCGGTGGAGAAGAGATACTGGTGTGAAGGCTCTTTTCACTCCACACTTCCCAGCTTACCAGTACGGATGAATCCGTCCCTGGCCTCACCTTTCAGTGCTTTGCTCTAAGTAGCAATCACTGCCAGGATAATCTCGTCCACGACTGGTGAGCAAGGTTCCATCTGTGACCCGGTCTTATACTGGCTCTTCCAGATGTCCAGCAAGGTTGCCTCTGCCCTCAGTGTCTTTGGTCCACGCAGTAAGTCAGCAGAACGCCAGCATGAGTCAAGTGACTACAAAGAATGTTGTCGTGATGGTGTCCACTGACAGTCCTGTTTCGCTCCACGCCTTCAGGCGTACCAGTACGGATGAATCCGTCCCTGGCTTTACCGTCTGGTGCTTTGCTCCAGCAGGATGTCACTTCCCGAAATAGCCCAGTACATAATTCTCAACGCTGCAATCATGTTCGCAAAATTAGCAACTGGTTCTGCTGTGACCGCTGTCGCTGTACTTTGCAAGACTGGTGAACTTCGAGTGTCGCAACAGCCTGCTTCACTCAACCTCTTCCAAGGCTTACCAGTACGGATAAATCCGTCCCTGGCATCACCATTCAGAGGTCTCGTTCTTCAGGACTGCTGTTGAACTCTCAGCATTACAGACGACATGTCTGTAATAAGGCACATTTTTGTTTTGAAAAAGACTGTTAATTACAGTTCTGACGCAGTCGCACAAGGACAAGTCCACAAATGTATATCTTTACAAGCAGAAGAATACTGTATCTTACGAATTATCTCATAACACTGCTGTTTTCGCGGTCTTAAGCGAGTCCTGGCTATTTTCGGAATCACTGTTACGAAGGCAAAACAAAAATGAGCGTCTGGCTCACCCTGCTACGCCGCCCTACATATTCTCGCTATCTCCAAACAAGTGTAACACCCATCCGTATTTCCGTATCTCGTCACTGTCATAACTCCTCGCACGTATCGTACTGCGCGTGTCATACGTTCGTCACAGAGACTGCTACAGCAAGTGTCACAACCCGGCTGAGGTACACGATAAGCCGTGGTTGGTGACAGTGGACGACGGCTCGCATGACAGCTGCTCGAGGAAGTATGGTGGCTGATAGTTATAGTGAAGAGTGGGAAGATCGATGTTCCGGTTCGTATTTTGTATGGACGAAAATGGATTTTCTGAGTGTTAGTAGTAGTGGTGGAATTCCCAATGTGTAATACGTTTTATGGGTAAATCTCAGAAGGGTCCAAGAACGTAAATTACGCGTAAATTACGTGTAGGGTACAACGTATAGACAAGCATAGGAAAAGAATGCTATGCCAACCTGCAAACGCCATGAAAACGTCATGGGTCGCTTCAACAACCAAATCCAACGCGTCGTCCTCGTCGTTGGACAAACGAGAACAAGACTTTTCACGCACGCCAAAAATATATAATATAATGAATAAAACCCAAATTTTTTTGGCGATTACCGGTACTAGAATGTCCTAGTGACACAGTGAAAACGCTGAACGCCGTAGGGTTTGAGCGAGGCAATCGGGTATATCAAAAGATAGAAATGAATACACGACTCTCAGGCTATCTAAGCTCTGAGGCCGTCACTAGGCAATCATATCGTGTGTCACAGTCTAAGCTACCGAAGTCGAACTACTGAGTACAGGTAGGAAGTCACTGTACTGTCACTGTCACTGTCATACGTCATACGTGATACTGAACTACTGAATCTCAGCACACCACCTCGGCTGAGGTGGCACAAGAATGTGAAACAGGTAGCTAATGCAAACTAAGAGGTCCCCGTCCACGGATCAGAACAACATCAACCAAAGGGCCGACCTGCCGCCATCCCCGCTTCCGGCTAACCCTCTAAACCGAATGCTAAAGTACTAGTATATGCATGCCAACTAGGTGGACTGCCACAAGGATATGAAAATAGCAACTGGTCTCTGCCAGATCTCGCTCCCCGATAGATACTCTCATCTGATGCTGCTCAGCTCGACGGTCAACCAGTACTCGAGGTCATAGAAGATGTCAAAGAGGTACAGGATGTAGTCAAAGGCCAGAATCCAGTCAGATGTGCTTAAGGTCAGAGTAGAGCTGTCGGTGTCTAAGGTCTCATAGGGCAGGTCATAGGTACCAGTCTGTCCACGAACACAAAGTCCAGTCCAGAAGGGCACCACGTCAAAGGGCATCAATCCAGTCAGACCAGAAAGACCCCTTGCCCGACCGCTGCCGGCTCATAGGCCTGCAGCTCAGCCGGACAGAGGACCAGAGAACCTAGGAGTCACCCGCACCACTGGGGTGCGGGCGGATCACGTCCATGAAGGACTCGATCATGCTGATGATCACCCGCACCTTGTCCTTGAGCCCAGGAAGAGGTTTGGTGAAGATATCAGCCAGGTTAAGTAAAGTGTTGATGTAAACAGGCACCAGGTACCCAGCACACACCCACCCCCGAAAGCAGTGAAAACGGATCAACACATGCTTAATCTTGGTGGATAGCATGACATTCCTCAGAATGGAGGAGGCCGCCTGGTTGTCAATCATGACAGCCACCGGGAGCTCCAGCCTGGGAATGAAGGGTCCAGAGGTACCATACATGCCAGACCGCTGAGAGTGGTACTCCCGCGGACCGTCCTCATAGCCCGTGCCATCATATGGTACTGGCACGGCGTGAGGCAGGGCATACAGGCTGCTGTCAGGAACAGGCTCAGCCTCCCGGTAGTGTAGGGGGGAGGCGGGGCCCATCTGACCATGACCCATAGCATGATTCTCGAAGAACGTGGCCGCCCTCTGCATCCAAGAAGTGTCAGCTGCAGGGAAGGCCGTAGACAGAGCCAGAGCAGACACACCCGGCTCCTGCTGCGTAATTCTGATAAAGCCGAACATCTCCACAATCATATGGATAGCAGACATGGCCCGCTGCCCAACCACAGAGGCGGCCACATACTCAGATCCAGTGGAGGACATCTCAGCATCAGTCTGGCGGGCACATACCCAATGAAGGACCATGCCGTTGAGGAATACAATGCCTCCCGAGTAGGAGAGACACCCGTTGAGTTTGTCACGAGCATGGTCAGCATCCGAATACACCTGTATTGTGAGCACAGAAAGCGGTGCACTGGGGTAAGCATAACGGATACGGTAGTGCCGTGTGAAGTACAGATACTGAGCCACTCTCTGAAGTGCCTCCCAGGCCTGAGCCGAGGGGCATGAGGAGAACTGTGCCAGATATATGACTGAGTAATAGATATCTGGCCTGGTGCACCGTGCAATCCACAGCAGGGACCCAAGCAGTGAGAGATACGGGGTGACAAGGGTGAGATCAGGGTGCTCCGGCTTCTGGATAATGAGGTTCACATCCATCGGATTGTGATAGGTTTTGGCCGGAAGCTTGAACTTGGACATGAGCTCCTTGATCTGCCTGGTTTGGGACAATGCAATGCCCCACCGATCATAGTCAACCGCAAGCTGCAGGACGGCTGTCATACGGCCAAGATTCTTGCTCTTGAATGCCGCCTGGAAAGCTGCCCAGAAAGCCTGGTGGAAGGCATCATCACATGTCAGCCCGAAGTCATCCACGTAGACAGCCACGAAGGCCACGAACACAGAGGTCACAATATAGTATAGGCACGGGTCATATGTGGACTGGGTGAAGTGCATTCCCTGATAGGTGAAGGACTTCATGAATTTGTTGGCCAGCTTCTGCCAGGAAGCACCAGCCGTCCGTAGCCCGTAGAGAGCATAGAGCAGCTTGGCATAGCCATATCTGCCCTTATACATATACCCAGAGGGGAACCGCACATATATAGGAACCTCCAGACGGGCATGAACAAAGGCCTGACTGACATCAAAGTGATAGACCATAACCCCCATACCAGCAAAGATAATAGACAGGATGAAGAGAAGGCGGAAGGTGGGCAGGTCTGCTACCGTGCATGCGGTCTCAGCTTGGGTGTAGCCCCAGTGCCATGTGGCAGCCACGGCCATCCGAGCTTTATGAATTTGGACGGGCGGTAGACCATCCCGTGGCTTCCAGGGCTTATTCAGCACAAAGATGGTGCTGGTGGCGATCTCACCGTCGGGTAGCACCTCCACCGGCTCTATCTTACCCTGGTCAATCAGAGGCTGCACCTCCCCACCGGTAATAGCCTCCTCCCACTGAGCCCCATCAGGCATAGACAGTGCCTGGCGGTACCCACCTGGCAGTGGCAGATCAGGAGCTGCAGTGTGGTACAGGCGCTCGGCGAGGTCAGCAGAGATATGACAGAAGCTGAGTGTGCCGCTGGCAGGCAATGTACCGACCGTGTCCTCTGGTGGGACCACATAGTGCGGAAGGAGCCACTGGTCCTGCTCCGGGTGGTCGGAGAAGGGAAGGTGGCAAGCACTATGGGTATCAGGGAACACCACCAGACTGGCACGGAGGTCCATGGCATAGGCACGTGGGGCAGTCACATCACCGTAGGCCATAGGCCGGAAGAGCACCCCATAGGACCGGGACCGCCTCATGTCCGTGGACACAATGAGTGCCGGATACAGCGGATCACCGCGGGCCTCCTGAGCCTTAGCCAGAGTCCAGAGCGGGTAGTGTTGATTGACACAGTCAATGACCCTGCGGCGGTCCAGCCAGTGGACCAAGTCAAACCAAGCAGTGCCCGCAGGGTCAGCCATGACATACTGCTGGGCGGTGGTCCAGAAAGTGTCTGCTGAACCAGTGTCAAGCAACTGCACGGTGGCATAGGTCTCACCGTCCCGGGTGTCATAATAGGCAGCTACGGAATGGACTGTCACCACCATGTCAGTGGCGTAGTCCCTCCACGGCTCCGGCCTGTCACTGGGCACGGGTGCGGAGTGCTGCTCGTCGGGAGCGGGGGCAGGGAACGATGACATCACCTGCCCGAACTCTGAGTAGTTTCTGATGAAGTCTGGCCGGCCCTCGGAGACAACTTTGTTTCTCTCCAGGTCCAGTACCTTGTAGGCCGAGGACCTGAGGCTGATGCCCACAAACCGCCCCTGCCAGGCCCGGGGGGTCCGCTTCTTGGAGACCCCCGGATGGCGGGCCCGCATCTGCTGAGCATCCATGGCCACAGTGCACAGGGTGCCGAATATCTCGATACGGGAGTAGGTAAAGTGATAGCCCATAAGGTGATAGAATGGCACCACGGCGTCCCGCCCATGAGGCAGGATATCCCATAGCAGGCAGGCATGACTGTCTGCAAGAGGCCAGTAGGTGAGGTCCATACCGGCTGTCTCCAGGAGTGCACGGGAGACCGACGAGATCTTACCAATCACATATTCAGCCATGAAGTTCTGCCAGTGCAGGGTGGGTGACGACTGCAGGTGTTTGATGCCATGGTGTTTGTACAGAGCCTGTGCTGCAGGGTCACACAGCTCCGGGGCACAATCAGTGCGGAGAACCAGGCCAGTGCAGGCAAAGCCGTGATGAACAACATCTGCCAGGAACTGAGCCAGGATGAAGCTGTATGCCGACTTCTCAGCAGAGAAGTAGCAAAGTGTAAACCTCACAGTGAACTCCACAAAGGTCCAGCGGTACCTCGACCCGTCATAGCCAATAGGCGTGATCGGGCCTGTAGCATCAGCAGCCCACATAGATCCAGGCTTCTGAGCCCTGTATCTGTCAGCCGGAGGGTGCTTCGGACTCGGCTGCACTGTCCGCATACGGGCACACACAGCACAGGCCTCAGCACAGGTCCTGTGAGCCAGCAGCTGCTCCCGAGTAACCGTAGTGCCAGGCCGGGCGATGTCAACACCAAGGTGTAGGGGGCACAGGCTCTTCAGGGCCGTCGCTGAAGGGAAGCGCCCTCCGCGTGTCGATCCCAGCCGGGACCGGCGTGGTAAATCCATCCGAAGAATCCACGGTAGTCATGGCAGCCGTAAACGAAGCACCGGCGCGATGAAACCCTAACGATAAGGGCGAGCCCCCCTCAACGAAGGGGCCAAATCTGAAATAAATTCAAAATCTGCTCCGATGCCCACGAAACTCGGTAACACGGCCGGGATTGGCGAAGTAAAAATACCCTCCAAAGGAAAATGTCTGAGCCCAACTACTCCGTAAGTTATAAGCGTCCAAAAACGGCCAAGTCGCCCGCAAGATTACAAAATCCGCTCAATATACACAAACAAGCGGCAAGCGTGGCGAATTAAGGTAAAATGACACGGGTAAAGACGCATAGAGTTGCGAGGAAAAATGCGGAGCGGCGGGGGTGGGCGGAAAGTAGGAGTGGGAGGTCGAGGTCCTTGCGCTTGTCGATGTCCGAGGTCATGGCCCGTTTAACGTGTCGCGATCCACTTGGTACCAAACTCTGCGCAATGCTGCATACAATCGGGGGCCCCAGCGCTCTCTGACCCATCTTCTCCGTACTTTCCTCCGCCACTCGTCGCGCTTACCTCTCCATCCACGCAGTCAGTTGTGCCGCGAAAACGCGGCACCCCGCAACATTCTACCTACTCAGCCACGCTCGCCCCTCTACAGCTTTAGCCAGCCATTTAGTGGCTTTGAATCAAAACCACTTTAGGCAAGTGGTGGGCCTATAGCCTACTAGAATGTCCTAGTGACACAGTGAAAACGCTGAACGCCGTAGGGTTTGAGCGAGGCAATCGGGTATATCAAAAGATAGAAATGAATACACGACTCTCAGGCTATCTAAGCTCTGAGGCCGTCACTAGGCAATCATATCGTGTGTCACAGTCTAAGCTACCGAAGTCGAACTACTGAGTACAGGTAGGAAGTCACTGTACTGTCACTGTCACTGTCATACGTCATACGTGATACTGAACTACTGAATCTCAGCAACCGGTATCTTCAAATGGTTCTAGCCACAACACGCGATAGCGAAAAAATCCCCCCCTTCCCCCTTCGCCCCCCTAACCTCTTTACGCGCACCTCGCTCCACATCACTAATTCACCGCCGAAACGCAGCCGCGCCGAGAAGTAGTAAAAACACAAAACATGACGCGAGCCATTCGAATGCTATCGTATTCCCTATCCCTCTCACTTAACCCCCCGCACCGCACATCCCCATCATACGCAACCTCCAATCAAACCACGCGCCGCACACCGCGCACCGCCCACCCGCGCATCCGCGACCGCCATCCTACCAAAAAGCCCCCCTTTTCCCCCACGCACCACCACAGTCACCCGCGCAAACGCCCACTCCCCTCCCCCTCCCCAAACACCTTGGACCTTCACCCATCGATAAACCCGACCCCGCATCACAAAACCGCAACCGCGCCTAGTGGAGATCCCCTAGATCGACCCGCCTAGTACAGTATGAGTATCAGTATGGCATGGCAGATTCGGTATTCAGAGAGACAGAATTGCGATCGTCAGAATAATAGAGCCCGGTTACTAATCTTGTCGCTCGCTCGTCATCGACAACCAATGGTGATTTGCCATTTGTGCACTTACAAAAGTCGTATTGCAATGGCATCTTTGAGCTGGCATGTTCTGATTGGCTTTCCCGATAGTGGATGCACATGGTAACGGCCCTGCCAAAAAGCGTCAGGTAGGATGGATGGTGTTCATATTTCGGGTCTGAGCGAGCAGTGCGACCGTAGGATCAGTCAAAGACGAGCGAGCGACAAGCTAGTTATAGCTGCCACGTCAGACGTATATGCTCTGGACTGCGCCTCCGGCACAGTCCAGAGCATATAGTCTGACGTGGCAGCTATAACTACCTCGTATCGTGCCAGTGCCGTCCGATCGCAAAATGACGTCAAATATTCGGTCGCAGGCCTAGTGGAGATTTTTAGATCGACTGGCCTAGTATATATTTCGACAGTGTCACTTCGACTCTTCGACTAGGAACCTCACAACGATCTGGGGATGACGATGGCGTGGGGAACTCGAACATCCTCAACCTATTCTTGCTATTCTTGATCTCATGTGCTCGTGGCGTCGTGGGATAAAAATGGTTTAATTGTGTCACCGTGGCGCTACTTACTCTCTTGTTCAACTCGGGTACTTCGCGATAATCAAGCATCATATTTTGATGCGTTTAATATAGACAATATTGTTGTAATATGTTGTAGGAATATATATATAAATATCTCCAGTCTCGAAATTCTTGTACGCTTCTTCATAGCTCCTGCTCGTAGTTAAACCTTTTCTGATGGGCTGTGGAAGTTCTACCGAGGGAGGGGACGCAAGTAAGTTCCAGTTTCAAAGCGAATCATTGTGTTATGCGAATGCATGTTAAAGTGTTTTCTTTCAACTGACGATATTTTCGAAAACAACGCAGTTGCGGCACCTCAGGAAAGTGCTGCTCCATCTACGGGCCCTGGTCTAATTAAGGAAAAGTACAAAGTTGGCAAAACCATTGGCACCGGAGGTATGCTCACGTGTTCAAAACAGTTGTCATCGTTGGAACTTTACTTTCCCTGCGCACTTATCATGTATGCATTCGGATTGCAAAGGCTTGTATGCTGGCACGAAATACTTGCTCAACAAGTGCTCAATGCGAACTGCAATCGTTCGACATGCATGCTGAGCGACGTACGTTAGACTTTTGTGTAATTCTTCATATATCTCGAGTCGTTCGTGCACGTGGTTGGGGAAAAATAATTTTGATAGGTGTACTCTCAGTGCGCACCGCGACTCTTAGCCGTTTCCCTTCCTGTACAGGTTTCGCAGTTGATAGGTGTACTCTCAGTGTGTACCGCGACTCTTAGCCATTTCCCTTCCTGTCCAGGTTCGGCGGTTGATAGGTGTACTCTCAGTGCACACCGCGAATCTTAGCCGTTTCCCTGCCTGTACAGGTTTCGCGGTTGTCAAACTTGGGAGACACAAGGAGGAAAATAAAGACTATGCAATTAAAATCATGGGGCTTCCCCCAGGAGATACACCGGTAACTTAGTTCTATCCCTTGGTATCTCGCATAATCGTAAGTGACACATTGTCCATCATTCGTTAGTTTCATCGTATATGACGGTATTGGAAGAAAATGCGCTAACTACTTCCTTTTCTGTTTCGGGTTATTGTATGCGTGTGCGCGTTCTTGTGTCCTTCCTACTATTTCAATTTCCCTAAACTAACGATAGGGCATGCTTGTGACCGGAGTTGAAGATGTCAGCGTTCTATTTCGCTTCCACCATCGTATTAATAGGCAACAAAAGTGAGCATCTAAGGACTCCCTGGTGCGCATTCGACCGACATCAGGTTACATATAGCGTTCGAAGTCTGACAGTTTGCTGTGGTGCATGGAGTATGCCAACAGGACAGTAAGCTGGAAAGGGAGGATATCTTCAAAGAGATTACCCTGCTATCTTCCATAGATCATCCACACGTCATCAATCTCAAAGAATATTTTGTGGAAGGCAACAAGGTTTCCTTCTTTTCAACGCTTTTTGTTCCTGATGCGCTACCTATGAATTACTGGTTGTTCGAATGTTTGCCGTGCGACAACACAGGTTCTTTCGTTCCGTCTGTTGAAATATTCTCCGCTGGCACCGCTCTGACCTGAGACTTCATGCTGAGTATGGCTAGACGCCCTCTCAAGCCACCCGAGCTCGCAAACTGTCAGACAGGCAGCCAGAGCCAACAATGTGGAACGCTTACGTGTATAGTATACAACCCCTGCAAATTTCGTGTTATCCTGTTAGGGTGGCCAATAAGTCTGGGTTCTCCCTCTGGGCTGTAGGTGTATCTGGTCACGGAGCTGCTCACTGGCGGAGAGCTTTTGGATGCTGTTCTGGACCGTGGCACTTACAGCGAGGCCGACGCGCGCGCGTGCTTCCTTCAGGTGAGCCGGGCGCATAGAACAGCGACCCTCAGACTTGATATGTTCACTTAAAAATGGGTTGAATCCAGTTTTGCCCCTTTGTTAGTCTTCTCGTCGAAATTAACAACCAAGCAAGAGGTCGGACGGTTTAATGATACGAAATGGTCCGAGTAGCCTGTCTGCGCACTGATGTTTGCGCTTCCGCGCGGGGACGTTCTGTGGGGATGCGCAGCTATTGAAGGGAATTGAGTACTTGCATTCCAAAAACATCGTTCATCGTGACCTGAAGTTAGAGAACTTGATTTTGGCTCAGAAGGGAGATCTCACGAATGTACGTCGATGAACTAACTCCTTTCACTTACTTCACTGCTTTCGCCGCTAAGTATTGTGCTTGCCGTGCAAAGTGTGTATCGAGGGGGGGAACGATGTGGGCCTATTTTCAAATTTGTGACTTTAACACAACGAAAATCTATTATCGGGTTGTACTTGTGTGGCGACATTGTCGGCGTCAGGCTGAGTTGCCCTCGGGCTTGCCACTGTGACCGCCCTCAACGCCTCAGTTTTAGAAGCGTCATGCATTTCAGGGTTTCCTTGTGTGCTGCCGCAGTTGTGATAGCAGCTGTAAGCATGCTCTGCAAGTTGAGCTAACTTTGTCGGTCTGCCGTCGCAGATAAAAATTGCGGATTTTGGACTGGCTAAGAGGGCCGCCGAGGCCGCGCTGCAGAGTGTGTGCGGCACGCCTCAGGTATTTGTCCGCTGCTTCTCACTGCCTCTATGCCTGATGTCAAAGTTGCCGAGCTAGTGCACTGCAGATGGTCCCGGCAAGAAGATCGATGTGCTGAGTCAAGGGGAACTTTCTCATATGCTCTCGGGGCCCAACTAAAACTTTCAGTGCTGCAAGGGGGAAGCTTTGGGGTGGTGGGGGAGGACATGCAGTACGTGGCCCCAGAGGTGATTACGACGACGCGTGAAGACGCGTACACTGCAGCAGTTGATATGTGGTCCGCAGGAATCGTACTGTTCATTCTTCTTGGTAATTTCCCCCCGGAGTCCCTCGCAGCAGCGCATGCGCTGTGCTCGGATGCTTTGTGTTCAGCGCGTGGTCAAGAGGTCGCTCCTGGCTCTGAGAACCGGACGGCATGTTTACATTTCGGCACTCGAGCTCAGAGTAGGCGGATTATTCTGAACCACTGCCTCGGCAATTCTTCGGCGTCGTTCTTTGAACTGTGCTTATCTTGTTGGCTTGCCTTGAATTCTTTGTAGTTTTAATTTCGATTTGGTGCGTGAGGGGCGAAGTTTCAACTGAGGCTGATGTGGGAGGGGGTTTCGCTTGGTTAGGGGGATACCCACCATTCTACGATGAGAGTGAGATGGTTCTCTTCGAGAAAATTCGCAACGGCCAGTTCGATTTCAACAAAAGTGTGTGGGATAATGTCTCAAAAGACGCCAAAGATTTGATTCTATCCTTACTGCAAGTGGACCCTACCAAACGTCCAAGTGCCACGCAGGTGTGTGGAGCTCGAATGAGGATATCAACAGCATACACTTCTTAGTTTTGGGAGAGGCCACATTCAGTGTGAAGCCCCTTGTGAGGCAGTTTTCCTTTCATTCAGCTAATTCCCCTTCGTCCCTTTAGGTTCCACAGTTTGTGAGTATAGTTTACCTTTGAAGGGTTCAAGGCTACCTACCAGCCGTAATTACATGACATCCTGGGAAGGTGTGCTGTGCTGGCTGACATTTTGCCCTGAGCACCCGCAGTTTCCCTGCAGTTTCCCTGCAGTTTCCCGGGCTTCTGGGAGGCTCTGCTGTGTTTGTGAAAGCTTACGGCAGTGAAAATTGATAGGCATAATGCCGGCTGCGATGAGGAAGCTAAATCGTTGGACCTTACGTGCATAATACTGAGTGGGCAGAGTGGAGGTTGTTGCAGGCCATTGCAGACAAGTGGTTTGCAGCTAGTGTATCAAATTCGGACATATCAGGAGCCAAACTGAATGGATTTGGCCGAAAACACAAGTCTTGGAGAGCTGCTGTGGCAACTGTGCAGGCTATGCAACGCATGTCAAGTCTTGTGGGAAAGGTGAGCACACCCTGAACACAGAATTAATCTTGGTCCTCGATATCAGCAACAGTTGAAACGAATTTTAGTGGCCTTCTGTTCCTAAGTGGCGCGCTTCACATCCTTAATGCGGGAGGGGTGTCTTTGCAGGAGGGTGGATTTATTTCTGCTAGTGATGTCAAAGAATCAGCAACTAAGACCTCCGACTATGTGGTGTTTCCCAAGACTTAAAGAGTGCAAAGACTGGTCGATGCTATGCTTTTTTTATTTGCCAGGTTCTCCTATCAGACTTGTCTATTGAGGAACTCTCTGTGGACTCCTGTGCTTGCTTACCTATTATCCTGTCTGAACATGAAAGGGTTCAATAGCTTTTACTGAATGAAGGGCATTTCACTTCATAGTTTGTCGGAATTTATGGACGTGGTATTTCAAAATGGCTCGCAAATTGCAAATTAATTTGGAGACGCTACATATCGTCTCCAAATTATATTTGCGGTTTGGTTGTAATATACTTGGAAAAATGTGACATTCGCGATTTGATTGTAATTTGTTTGGTTGATTCCATGCTTTATTGCCATCGCACAACAAATGCCCATATGAGCGATCAACCTTTCACTGGGTGAGAGCCATGCCTAGCCAGCAAGAAGAATTCGATTGAACAGAGATCTGCTCGGATATCGGTAAACTGTCTTCCTTTAGTGGGATGATATGCACTAGCACGTTTTTAAGCTTTAATCCCGTGAATAAGTCAAAATATGGAAACATTGATTTTGCATCGACAAAATTTTGATTCATTTGCAGGAATATCACCTTGATTGAGCGAGGTCTGGTAGTTCAGCATCATGCCTGCACCGCATTTTTCTCATATATAAACTCGTCATCCCTATCCATTCTACTGCATTGCCACCCGTGGTATATATTCGGCTCAAATCATGCAGGTTACCATATTACTTGCAGCAATCTGTCATTGACCTATACCGTAGTGTTTCATTGTTTGCTAAGCGATCATCCGTGATAGTTTCCAATAATCTGGCGCAACTGTAATCTTACATCCATACCCTAGCTCTTTGTAAGGCCATAACTGGGCAAATTACTTAAATAATCAAATCAAAGGTCGATTCATGATTGGTGTACGTACATGGCGTGTACATCACGGGATGCCACGTCATTCGTCACTCAGACGACCGAAGAAAGCGAATCGGAAGACAACCAAAGTTCTGCACTGCGCCCAGCGAGCCGCCCACTGCCGACGCGAATCGTCAAAGTCGAAAGTGTCACGAGTCTGGATAGTGTCATCGCAATTCGCAAACGAATCGCCATCGTCAACCTGACTCACAAGGTAGCGTGGTCACGAAATCGCGAGGTCACGAGGTCACGACGCGACGCGACGTCACGAGTCGTGACATCATGCACAATGCGGTTCGACCGTTCATTTCCAATTTTCCCCGACCCCCGATTTTGATGTTGGCATAGTGGAGATTTTTGAGATCGACTAGCCTATTACTAGAATATGCTGAGACAGCGTTCGAAGAGCGCGAGAAGAGACTTTCTCGCGTGGCGTCGGAAAGCTGCCACACCGCGCGTCCTGACCCGATTCTCCCTGAGTAGGAGGCGCTCCTTAGCTAAGAGGGTCCGCCGGGTACCGCAATGCCACATGCTCCGCCTGGTGTGAAAGCAATACTCAAGTGAAGGAGTGCCCTACGTCCATCCCGCTCGGCGGCGGAGTCGGTGGACTCAAAATACATCTTGGCCTGCGACCCAGGCTGGATAAGCTTCACCAATAGCTCATTGACGACCTCCTCGATAACCTGGGCATCGGGGCTGTCGAAGGCCAGCACAAGCGTGAATATCCCGAGGCGCAGCTGCCAGAAACTCCATGCGAAGAGCTAGCACCAGCTTGCCGAGCTTGTCGATGTCCTTGCGTTGTGGCGGCAAACCGCCGGTGTATGAGGATGGACGATATGTGCGCCATCACGTGCATGCCCCGGGCATGCCCGAGGCTGATTTTCTTTGCGCACGTCGCGAATCAGATGTTGCTGGGCTACAACGAGTACACCGTGGTTGCCATCACCGCGTCGGTCTCGTGCTCGCGGTGGGGCCAGCTGGCTACGGTACTAGAGTTGGTGAATTGCGCATCACACTGTCGCGCAGCTAACCATGATACTATGTCTTGTCATTGCAGATCTTCTCCTGAAATCTGCCTTATCATCGATTATTTCCCCCACTCGCTCGACCATGTGAGTATCCGACAATTCCCCATTATTAGCGAGTGTAGCATACAGCTAGAGCATGCTGCTCATACCTCCTTGGGGCATGCCGGGGGCATGCTGGGGGCATCCTGTACCTCCCAGTACACGGGAGGCGCCTCTTCGCTGGATGTGCCACTGTGACCCAGACCTGTCACTGCCACTTCATATAGTAGGTTGGTTGACCAGCACCACCGTCGCGCCTCCCGTAGGAGTTGCCAGTGCTCTGAAGGTCCTCTACCATAACCATAGTGAAACGATCGGAGTAATTCTCACCTCCTGCAGGCGTTATTCCGCAATTTTCTTTGACGTTTGTTAACACACGACTTAGCTGAGCAGGAGAAATTACAAGTACAAGGATGAAAAATGGGGGTCAATCTATTATCCAAGCAACATTTAATGAGCGGTTTCACTACAGCAGACGAGAGCAAATTACAGCAAATTATGTGGAGAGTCGCGTCACCTGCAAGGATCTGTCGCGCCTTAATGTTGCTTTCAGTGAGGCTGTTTTGCATAACGCGTTCAGGTGAAATTGCCTGAACGTTTTCCCCAAGCAGGCAGTACTCAGCGCGTGTTCTGTCTTCCTTAAGACCTCCAGCAAGGCGAACAGTCTGAGGGGTCAGAGCAAGAAGTGCTCAAGAAAGAGCGTCTTCCTTTATTGACGATGTTGCTTTCAAGTCGGTTTATCCTTTGGATTTTCGTTTTTATGTCGTTTCTCCCCTAAAGGGGCTTCCAGTGACTCTAGCGCCCACTGGGATTATGCAATACAAGGGACGCGCACTCACTCTCTCTGCTGGAGCGCAGAGAGGTGGCGAGGCGCATATCAAACAAAAGAGACATTTTCAACAAGAAAAGGCTATTAAGCAAGAAGAAAGGGGAAGGACTATCCACTTACCAATTTTCAAGAAAAACGGAAGCGGAAAGTGATTTGACGAGAGGTGGGTGCTCAAGAGGTCGTCGGCGTTTTTGATCATTTTGGTACCCGGGGTAACCATTTTGGGGTCCCCGCGAGGTAAATTTCTGACTCACACTCTGGGGCCAGAGCTTAGCCCTCGGATCGGTTTTAAAAGTTTGATGTTATGACTTAGGTGTTGTAACTGTCATGAAGTCCGAAGGACTAGGACTGTCGACGTCGATGCGATGCGATGCGATGTCGCTGTCGCGGTCGCGGTCTATGTCGTATCGTGTGTATGCTATATCTGTGTGTCTCGTTTGTGACATTATTTTATAGGATTTGGATTATTATCCAATTATGATTCTCATGATGCTCATTGTGTTTCCCTGTTTGTCGATTGTGACATTCGATTATGATTGTGAGGCTTTCTCATTCTGGCTTTGAATGTGTGGATTCCGAGAATCAGAATTATTATTGTAGCATTTTATACCCCATATTGATATTGGGGTAGCGCAAGTATTAATTTCAAGATAAGATACTTGATATATCCGATTAATTATTTGTTTGCAGCGCTTTGCACCAATGTTTAAAAGAAAATTGAGCATTTGTCCTTACAAATATATCTGTCTGTCCGGTCTCTGCCCGGCTGTTTCCACATTATTTGCATTTATACCTTGTTGCTCGAAAATGATCACGTTACAAAAATGTGGCGATGGCCCTACAAGTGAGATCTACTCACTTTTGAAGGTATCATAATCGCAAGACGCAAGCTCGCCACCGTGGGAGGGTTCTTTCGGAAGTATGAGAATATGCTCACTTTAGAAAAACACATCGACGAAGGCTTACGGGCGAGAATGTCTCTTATCGAGGTATCTTGTACATACGAACTGTGGGCGATTTCTTGCACATCCAGTCGCAACGGGAAATCAACTCGGCAACGTGGTGCCGCCTTGTAGGACCTTAACACTGTGAAAGCTGCTATGGCTGGGGGGTGCCCTTAGAATTGGATTCTTCGGTTGATCCAAAGTCAAGCAGCAAGCTTCTAGTGCGTTTGATACATGAGTTCAAACTTAAAATTTCAGGTCTTAGGCGCTGGGGTCCCCAGAGTACTGATTTAGGCTAAAACCTCTGATTTTGGGCAAGCTTGCCTGTGTAGGAGGGTGCTGTTGGTCACACGAAAATTCTGATTCGCTTGGAACCAAGCGGGCGACCTTTCATTGCGTTTGCATTGGGATTCTAAGGATTTTCTTAAGTGCTTGTACGCTCTAAATTTTACTTCAGATGACCATAGCTTATCTCGAGAAGGAAAGGCGTCAAGTGATGGAGAACCTGAAATATATATATATCATATATATATATACACAGGTTGGTCGGGCACTCGCAGAGACATACGGAGACTAAGATGAGATAATAAAATAGCTTAGGTGTTTTATTATCGGACGGAACTGACGATGACGGCAGGCAAGATGCAAGTGACACTACACGGCGAGGGGTGACACAGGAAGAGACAGTCACCCCCATTTTATGGGGGGGCGAAAGTCTGTCTCCCCATGACACCACCTCACCCCGAAGGTGTGAGGTGCCACGATGCCAACTTGCCAAGCCAGGCCTAAGATGCTACGGCAAGCACAAAGGCGAAACCCTAAGGAAACATACATCTCGTGAGACCCAAAGGGGTCTTTTTCAACCCAACTAGTGTGGCTCAGCCTGCGTTGGTCTCTAGATGCGTGCTCTAGGGGCCTACGCCCATGCATGTGCTGCGGGGATAAGCTACTCCCGCAGGCCAGCCGGCATTCCTAGGCACCAGCGGTCGAGGGTGGATGGCGGCGTAGCTCTCGATGGTGGATGAGGTCGAGCGCCGCCAGGAAACGGTCAACCAACGCCCACGCGGTGCGGGGCGAGGGTGGGCGGCACCACCAGAGCGCGTGCGGTGACTGGCACTCTGAGAGAGGGGCGAAGGTGGAAAATGCGGTGCGGCTCCACTCACGCAAGCGCGAAAGCAGAGAGGAGAAGCGGCGGGATGAGGGCTGCAACACCACCAAACACCACCACGCAGTGGCCAAGGGGCACGCAGGGTGGAGGGAAGAGTGGAGGATGCTGCGGGGTGAGCTCGTAGTGGTCAAAGCTCATGTTGACGATGAGGGTGATGGACTTGACTTTGGTGTCTGGTGCATAAGCACCACCAGACACCACCAGATCGTAGCCAGGGGTAAGTCCACGTAGCCGAACCACCTGCAGCGCGGAGGCAACTGCAGAAATGCGCGAACGCTGATGATACGAAGCCATGGCAGCTGCAAGCTGGAAAATCTGGAGCCCAAAACCTAGGGTTCCCAAACGAAAACGTAACTTTCGCTAAAAATAACCAAATCGAACGATGAAAAAGTCAAATTGGGGTAGATTTTGACGAGGAACACGGCGGTGAGGTCAAAAAAATCGTGCGGTAAGCCAATTTTCCGGCAGCAGAGGTGCTGCTGGCCAGAGTGTTGAAGGCGAAGATGTCGGAATAGAACGTACTGAAGATGTCCCTACAATTCTACGGCGTCCACGGGATGAAACAGGGGTACTCTGCGAACTCGAGGGCGATTGTGACGGGGCGGCGGCCTGTTGCGTGCGGGCAGCACGCAGAGCTGAACCAAGCCATTCACGTCGGGTAGAGGCCATTGTGGGGATAAAATAACGTTTGTCCAGCGGTAAATTGGAGCACACCGGGTGTGCGGCAAAAAAAAACGGTGGCAGATGTCGAATAGATGTCGGGAGGCGGCTTAATGTTGTGTCGGCCGGTGCTGATGTAAGGCGGTACGGCGCTGATGTCGGGATGTCGGGAGATGTCGAATAGATGTCGGGTAGAATCACGGGGCGTGAAGCGATCTTGTCAACGAGTCAACGAGGCACGTAAGAATAAGCGTGTAAGGGCACCATAACCTGATGGAGAACCTGAAATATATATATCATATATATATATACACAGGTTGGTCGGGCACTCGCAGAGACATACGGAGACTAAGATGAGATAATAAAATAGCTTAGGTGTTTTATTATCGGACGGAACTGACGGCAGGCAAGATGCAAGTGACACTACACGGCGACGGGTGACACAGGAAGAGACAGTCACCCCCATTTTATGGGGGGGCGAAAGTCTGTCTCCCCATGATCAAGGGCTAAAGCGAGAGTCCCGGCGCAAGATACAATGCCATGTGGGTCCTGAAATTTACTTAGCCACAGAATGTGATTTGCGCGACAGTTGTTGAAAACCCGACCTGTGGCGTTTTACTAACAGGTGTCTCGTCACGTATTGTGCAGGGGAGCAAGCCACTACAGCAACAGCATCGAACCACGGCACAACTGGAGCCCGACCCGCTCTCCATAAGCCTGAGTTCACAAAGCTGACGGAGGATCTCCCTACAATTTTTGGAAAGCCCAGTGCATATGTACCCGACATGTACCCGGCATGTACCCAACGTGTACCCAACGTGTACCCAACGTGTACCCGACGTGTGCCAAAACAGTCAAAAACGGGGTTTGGTACATGTCGGGTACACATGTACCTTCTTCGTAAAATGCTCGCGGCGAGGCACGCGTACCCGGCATGTACGCAGAAACGGGTGCATGCCGGGTACACTCGTACATGCATGTGCCTAACACCTCTGGGGCATGTACCCCATATTTACCCATTGACGGGTACATGTGTACCGCATATGTACTCAGGTTACCGTTGGATGTTACCGTTACTTGTTACCGTTGGATGTTACCGTTGGGATACCCGGGTACACTGTCGGTACATATGTACTTAGACCAGGTACATATGTACTTATTGATATAAACATGACTGGTGCACATGTACCCAGCATGTACCTTTGAGTCAGGTGCATATCGATACGTAGGCCGGGTACATATGTACGTATTGATATTAACATGACCGGTGCACATGTACCCCGCATGCACTTTTGAGCCAGGTACATATGTACGCAGACAAGGTACATATGTACGTATTGATACCAACATGACTGGTGCATACATGCCCCATATGCACGTGTATATCGGTGCATTATTAGTACACATGTACCAAGCATGTGCGAGCCTCCCATACATATGTACCCAATATGCACGTATGCATTGGTACGCTATAGGTGCATGTGTACTCGAAAAGGGTAGCATAATGATTCAGGAATAGAAAAGTGCATAATGGGGAATATAAATTATGTCATGTTTTGGGGGAATAGATTATATGTCACATGCCATCGAGCCATGCCATCTATCGTTTGTACTATGAACTATCACTAGCGTAGGTACCCCGGACGGGAGGTACACGCGCAAGCGGTTCAGCGTGTGCAATATTTTGCGCCTGGCACACCCCCTTCTTCTAAACAATTTTTTGCATGTAGCATGAAGCATAATTTTTTCCACCATTCGATTCTAAAGCGTTTGTATTCATTAGGTGAATACCTTTCGTTTGAGCTATCGATTGGCCCCATCCGCAACCGCATCAGCTTAGCCTTCGCGACTGCAAGCTAAGTTGGTGCGGTGTGAGATGGTTTCAACCACTTGCGGCTTTGCATAATAGGGGTTTTCGTGAGAATCTTCTCACGAAACTTGGCAGTGATATTGTTCATATCAATATCAGTGCACCCTCAAGAGCATATGGCAAGCCGTTGAGTATATTAAAGACGGCCGCGTGCTGGCATGATGCCTTTTGGGTTTGAAACCCAAACCCAAACATGCCAAACAGCGAAGGGCTTCCCGTGAGTTCCAGCGCACGTAACTTTGCAAAATATATTGATACGATGCATATATTTCACTTTTCTGAAGTGCAAGGTTTGCGATAGCTTGTGCGCGAAGTTAACATATTATTTCTTTGACCCAGATTTATGAGTTTGTATATCACGCTAAAATCTCTGTCAAAGAAATAGTAATACCATTTTGCGCACAGACTTTCTTAGACCTTGTGCTTCGAATATATCAAAGATAAATATCTTGGCAATATTTCTACGTGGTTACGTGCGCTAGAACGCACGGGAAGCCCTTCGCTGTTTAGCATGTATTGGGTTTGGAAACATTCGAACCCAAGCCCAATAGATCTGCCAAAGAAATAAATTGATGGTTTTGCCAACAAGTTATCTCAAACCTTGAGCTTCTGAGAACTGAAAGATATGTGTCTTGTAAATATTTGTGCATAGTTTCGCGCGCTATAACGCACGGGAATTGCTTTTCAGTTTGGCATGTATTGGGTTTGGGTAAACTCGAACACAAACCCAATAAATCTCCAAAGAAATAAATTGATGGCTTCGTGCACAAGGCTTTTGAGGCCTTGGGCCTTTGGCAACTAAAAGATATATATCTTAGTAATACTTTTGCAAAGTTACGTGCGCTGGAACTCACGGGAAGCCCTTTGCTGTTTGGCATGTTTGGGTTTGGGTTTGCATGTACCCAAACCCATGATGTGTAGCACGCGTTTTGCGCATAGCTTACATCAGAGGTTGTGCGTTTGAGGGTGCACCAATATTGCTGTTAGCAATATTGGTGCCAAGTATCGTGCGCTAGAACGCACGAGAACCCCTCCGCTGTTTGAGTTTTGATGCGATGTGCATGAAAGTTATAAGGGCCTCTCAGCTTAGCTCGCAGTCGCGACTGCAAACTGAGCTGATGCGGCCACGGATCGGCTCAGTCAAGAGCTCAAAAAACTCCTACCTAAGAGTGTAAATGATATATCTATGTGCATTACGAACGTTGGAAAATGTTTTCCCAATCTAATTTACTCGCAAACAGTGTGGGGTATACATACGTGCAGTGAAATATTCACGGCCGTGAATTCCAGATTCGGGAGGGCGTAAACCGTACGTTTACGTATGTGAGAACTGAAGTCGGCTTGGTTGCAAAGACCTGTCTGGTATTTTCTCTAAGTATTTTCAGACGTGTTCCCAAAGTGACCAAAAACCGAACGATCGGCGATCGAACGGTTTTTGGTCACTTTGGGAGTGAGATCGTGAGTTTCTAAGGCTTGGTGACAACACGCGAAACAACACTGAGTATGTTCAGACGTGTTCCCAAAGTGACCAAAAACCGAACGATCGGCGATCGAACGGTTTTTTGTCACTTTGGGAGTGAGATCGTGAGTTTCTAAGGCTTGGTGGCAACACGCGAGACAACACTAAGTATTACAGTCTGAAAATACTTAGAGAAAATACTCACTGTCTGATTTGTTAAATATGCAATTTTAACTAAAGGCTGAAGGCTTTCTCTCCGGGAGTGTGCCCCTGTCCAGCGAAATAAAGATCTCTAAGATTGTATAGTAATCTGAGTAATATTTTGCTTCAAAATATTATCACATATTCCTACTTAGTATGATGTGGGTACCCGTTTCGCAAAGAAGATGAAAACCCATAGCGCAACTATTGCGGGTTTAAAAATCCTTAAATTCCACCCGCTTCCGCCAAATTAACGCGTCATCCCACAACGAGATGTGTGGTTGACCGTTCAGTTTGTGCAATTTGTTTAGGGAAAACAACGCATACGAAATACTATTTTTGCTAACGCTTCCCTCATCCGTTGCCCAGGCTCTCTTGCAAACGAGCGCGCGAATGAGGGAAGAAATGCCTAGCGGGGACGTGGACGCGGTTGACATCCGCGTTTCCGCTAGAGGTGAAATTGCACTGCCAAACGGTCAGTATGTGTTTATTATGCTTATATGATATGCGTGATATGTTCATGCTGTGCAGGATGCGTCCCTGTTGGGCGTGAGTCGAGTTGGCTGGCTCGAATCACGCCCATTACCCCCCTCACAAGAACCGTCCAGCATCCTAGATTCCGAACGGATCTTGCTTCCAACCCTTTCTAATTTAAGCAGAATTGCCTGCACACTCGGTATCGTGGTCAGGAACTCGCGTAGAATTACGTATCTGGTTCAATGAAAGCCACGTACGGTACCTGGTTCACTGAAAGCCCCGTATCTGGTTCAACGAAAGCCACGTATCTGGTTCAACGAAAGCCCTGTATCTAGTTCAATGAAAGCCCCGTATCTGGTTCAACGAAAGCCCCGTATCTGGTTCATTGAAAGCCCCGTAATCTTGCTTGCGCAAAAAAAGTTGTTCCTAACACTTATTATGTAGTCAACTGTACAAGGGAACCGTGGAAAGCAAGGGCAACGCACCTTTCATTTTTGATGGAGAATCTTTTACCCTGTCCTCTTTCTTGAATAGAGGACAATAAAATGCATACCATCAGTGTGTTCAACAGTACAACGATACCCGCCGTTGTCGCAAGAAAGGCACACCCTGCCGCACTTTTTCGGAGGCTTCCTCATGTTTGCAATAACCAAGTGAACAGAGGTGGGGTGGGGGCAAAATAATACAAACGGTGATATTACACGCATGTGCTTGTGTCACAAATTTATTCCCCCAAAACAATACATAATTTCTATTCCCCATTATGCACTTTTCTATTCCTCGATAACCATTTTCCCCTCGAAAAGGGTACATATGCACGCAATGGTGGGTGCAGCTCTGGTGCGCGTGTACGAGGCCTATATATATGCACAATACCACAAGATGATTGCGAAAATGTATGCTACTTACATAAAGTGTGTTCACAATGCGTATGTTATGCGAAGGCTAACACATCACATGCGTATGGAACACTCGAGCATGCTTACAGTAATCACTGACCGTTAAGGAAAGTCGACGTTAAGGAAACAGCCAGCGTATTTCCAAACTCCCTCATATTTAATACATCGCACCCATATTCAATAACTCTATGTAAAAATACGCTGGCGTGAATTTCCTGTTTTCTTAAAGGTGAGTGATTACTGTAATACAATTACATTAATACGATAGTGTAACTAGCTAGGCACGATTGAATACAATTGGGACTACTCATCTCTATCCTACCAATACGCAAAACAACGTTCTATTCGTACGATTTATACTTCAAACACTACGATTGTAAACAACCTATCAACCTAGCACGCTCGAAGGGAAGCTTGAAGCTCATGAAGTACTCGAGGGAAGCGCCTTTCTTTTGTCGCGAGGGGTATGTTTTCTGTCGTGTCGCAAAAAGATCCGATTATACGCAACGACGGTTCGCAGCTTTTTCAAAAAGACGCTGCAAGGTCCTGCGTTTCCCTTATAGGAGCGAAACAGGTGTTCCTGAAAAAAGTGACATCGACATACACGATACTACCACAGCCGTCTCAAGTGTCACGGCGCTTAACGTTTTTGGGCCCCTTTTTTACGGAAACAGTGTGATTTCCCCGACAGATCGAGAGTAACCGCCCATATATAATTATGTTGCAGTCCACACCGGTCACCTTTATATGGCTAGCCGGAGAGTTATATACATCGATCGAGCATTGCCGCCAATCAGAGACGCACATAATATTCCTGGGCGTAATATCGAATTATGGATATTCATGCAGAACTTATCAGCGCGACAGATTTCAGATGGCCTATATAAGATATTTCCGACCGATCGCGCATAATCGCCAATCAGAGAAGCCATGCGATTAGATAAACTCCATGAATATGGGTCACGCGCGAAACGTATCATAAGCTGACTGTGCACGTAGAACTTTTCGGTGCTACAGAAATCAGGGTGGCTTACATGAGATATTTTCGACCGAACGCGCGTAACCGCCAATAAGAAGTGCGAGCACCTTAGATAGGCACCATGAATATGGGACGACAAGGAAACGGGATCGCGCGACAAAAGAAAAGCGAGATGGTTTGCAGACGCTGGCTACGCCAATCCGCGACGCGATCAGTTTCAATTTATATATTGGTCAATTAAAAAACTGCACCACAAAAATCCCTTAAGTGTGGCGTCGTCGCGACAAATGCGATGCGACAGAATACAGGCTTTCGCAACATGCTGACATGGCATGGTATTTGCGACACGGTGCTTTCTTTCGTCGCACAAAGATTACAGTGTCACAGTTGAATGCCACACCCGAAACCATATACCGTCCCCTACTGTCACATTTTACACCTGTACCGAGACACGGTTGCGCCATCCAGACATGTGACCTCCATCGAATAATCGCACATCCCACCCGAGCCCCGGATCATGACAACCAATCGGCATCCCACATGAGCGGGGTCATCGATGGCAACATGCGAATCACGTCAAAGTATTTTTGAACCACATCCTAAAGAATTCCCCATAGTTCAAGCCGCCGCAACTGTCTCCAGATACCTGCCAGACAGTACTTTCTTTAGAAAACACTTCTTCGGGCCCGTCGTCAGCGGCCTTTTACGCTCGCAAAGTATATTTTTCGCATTCTCCATGACCACTTTCCCGCCAGATCCGTCCCGCCCCCCTGGATATTTCTTCCGCCCGCCAGACTGTCCGCATGTTGTGCGCTGGCATCTTCCAGCGCAGCGCTGGATATGGGACGTGTTCTAGAGGAGCCGGCAATCCTCTAGATATTTTTCGCAGCGGAATCTGTTTTTAAGGTGACCTGCCCGTTGTTTCCTCCTTAACTGTCTGCGACTTCTACATCCTTCGTTAATTAATTTTCTTTCAGAACATTTCTCTCGCACCTTGCAATGAACACTGAAAACGACAGGCCAATGCACGAGCGCGTTTTACGCGCTGTGCAGTTGTATTGTGGAAACTCCAGTCCTATCGTTCCAGCGGTTCAAGCTTTTGGCATTTCCGAGGAATGGTCATATGAAAACCTGCAGGTTGCTTTTCTGTATTTCGTGATTTCCTACCACGTTCGCCACTTTCACAGGGTTCGTTCATGTGGGGGGTGCAGACCGGAGATGACTCTCGCGTCCGTCATCCTTTCAAACCTTCCTCTGGCCAGCAGAATGTTTCGCCTGCCCGCAGACCGTTGCAGTCGGCGGACAACCTGCCTGCGCACTCGCCTCCGCACAGTCCTCTGCCTACCAGTCTGCCTGTCCACTCTCCTTCGAAAAGCCCTGTGTCTAAGAAGGCGAAAAACACGGGCATGGAGACCGTTCTTCCAGCCCCTCCTGCTCCGGCTTCCACGAACAAGGTGATGCTTTTCCCCCGTTCTGCCAAATTGTTCCTGTCCTGCCAAATTGTTCCTGTCCTGCCATGTGATTTGCACATGATCTTTCACCATATCCCCTGCGATGTCCGAGGGGAAGACATGCTTCGGAAGGTATATTAAAGTGTCTTTGAGTGCCCGCTAATGTGAACGACCTCCGCCGGTGTAGGCCGTGGAAACAGTCACTGGGCAACTATCCGCTCTGGTCGGGGGCGGTCAGCTCGCGAGGGCGCCGTCCATCCGGGAGTAACTACCAACCGTTGCATTTTCCCCTTTCGCCAGGACTGACCGGGCTTGCCGTGCATGTATTCGTGTTGGTTTTTCTTTGTTGCTGACTGTTTGCTCGTGTATTGTAGGTTCCGATCCATCTCACCGTTCACCGTGGATCCGTTTAGCCGGGCGGGTCCCTCTGTCTTCTTTCCAAGAACACCGAAAGCAAGGGGAGGAATCCGGGATCCGTTTAAGGCGTATCACCCAGTCCAAGTATTCACGAACGTACGGCTGCAACACCCACGCGACCGCCGACGGGCTTGCTTGCCCATATGCCGAGAAGTACGTCTTAGATCCCGATACTGGTTTATGGGATGTTTTTCATAACGGCTACCCCCACTCCACTTCACTTTCCATCGTGCCAGAAGTTGGCATCTCTGCACGGTTTCGATCCACCGTGCAAGAAATTGCTGCCGTCCACCGTGGAAAGCCCTCACTCGTCCTCGATGCTGTCGTGAAATAAATCTGGGATGGGACTCAAGAAAGCAAGTCTGAACTACCAACTCTTACGCAAGTACAAAACTATGTCACCCGATTGAAAGCTGCCGATAGCCAGGCCATCGACACCGTTGGCCAGCTGTCTGATTATGTTCGCAGCCATTCCATGCCCGACAACTTTGATTCGTTCGCCCAGTGGGCATCTCGCCAAGAGCGTCACGCCTCGTTCATCGTCTCCTATGACAGGTTTCGTTTTCCCCTTCTCATCGTGTCTCCTGTATCCTTTAAATGTTTGTTTGCTTTTGTTCTCCCTACTGCCCTCCTTTTTTATTCATCCTGTTTACGTTTTTCTTAATGGCTTTCCTTGCATTTCGTATTCCGTATCCCCTGCGATGTCCGAGGGGAAGACATGCTTCGGAAGGTATATTAAAGTGTCTTTGAGTGCCCGCTAATGTGAACGACCTCCGCCGGTGTAGGCCGTGGAAACAGTCACTGGGCAACTCTCCGCTCTGGTCGGGGGCGGTTAGCTCGCGAGGGCGCCGTCCATCCGGGAGTAAGTACCAACCGTTGCATTTCTCCCTTTCGCCAGGACTGACCGGGCTTGCTGTGCATGTTAGCCTGACTCTTTTATTATGTTACTGACTTCCCTTTCTTTGTTTGCACGTTCTGTCAGGAGTGATCAGTATGGCCCCGCGATCGCCATGACCAACCTGGTTTTGGGAGAAAATATCAGAACAGAATACGCCAGCCATTCTCCTCATAACGTTTTCACCGTCAAAGCCGATGCTTCATTTGGGAGGCAACAGTCCGACTACGTGCTTATTGATATGGGCACCGACGGTGTCACTTTCGAGAGGCCTCACTTGTGGAGAACGATGGACGACACCCGCAACTGCCCGCGGCAGTCTTTCTATCTTTACATGTATGTCATCGCCAAGAGCGAATCTACTTTTTCTTACGAGGTTCGCCTGCGAGCTCTCATGAAGTATGCAAAGATCGCCTTTGCCATCGACCTACCGATCCCCATCGTGTGTGGCGACAACATGCGGTCTCTTACTGCCGCCGCCAACAAGATCGACAACCCTGGCAGTCTTGAGAGCCTACTGTCCTTGAAAGATGTCGAACACGTCCGACGAAAGTACATAGAAAAAGTCCATCAGTAAGTTCCCGCTCTCATGCTCCTGTTACCATGTTCGGTCCTGAACTATATGTTCCTGTAGGTGCTAGATGGGAGTTGTGTACCGTGTAGCCCTTTTCCATTAATTTCCATATACTTATGGTATTTTACGGCTACCCGTTGCACATTTTCTGACAACAAATTCAGTCCGCCTTCCGCCTTGAAAGTGTGCCTGTGTTTGAGTCTATTTGATGGCTGCTAGTTTATGCAATTCTTTCACTAAATTGTTTGTTATCTGCGCGCATGCATGTACCCGAGGACTTATGGGACCAGATCTTTGACGATCGATTGATTTTTGAGGGTGCTACCACTCTCGAGATGCGTAAGGTTATCTCCGACGTTACTAAACGGGAATGGGAACTGCTAGGCCTGACGGAGGTCATCGTGCCCGTACGCAACTTTACTCACGGGGAGCACATCATGTTCTTTCGGGGAGCTAGCACCATTCCCGGGATAAAGGCCACTATGCAGTCCGATGAACGTGGGCATCGTGAGGACCGCCGACTAGTTCCTGTGAATGCCACCCACTACCGAAATCTCACACAATCGGTTCCGGCGTTACTGAATCCCCGTGCCTTCAAGAACAAGGACACCTTCTCCCACTGTCTTTCTGGGATCTATCCCATCCCCTTCCTGAATATGGCATGCGAGTTAGTCAGCGCTGAGGCTGGCACATCCAACTTCTATTTGTACCCCACCCGCATCCACGGCATCGACTTCATCTACATGAATTTGACCCCGACTGGCAAAGTGCTCAGTGATCTACGTGTGACCAAGTTCCGTCAACTGGTTCGCGGGGAAAATTCCCGCAACTTCTTCCGAAGCCTCGACACTATCCGTAAGTACTCCGATGACATCGTGGAGCTCACTTTCAACGTGAACTATCCTTCATGCCCGCTGGATGGGGATGCTTGCTCTTGCAAGTGGTTCTGGCACTGCAAGTGCTGCCCGCACATCTTGGCTGGGTATCACCTTCGGGATGGGCTTGACATCTTTGGCATGACCGAGAAAGTCTTCCCCGCCAACCGTCCGAAGTCTATGCGACAGAAAATAGCAGCAGAAGCTGCAAAGTAGAAGCAACACCTGTTAGTGCAAGCTTCCACATACCATCAACATAGCTTGATAGCACCTTTCCTGAACTCATACTTTTGCACCGCTGTGCATAATTGATAGCAGTAACTTTTTTGTTAGTACTGTATTTTACATTTGTGGTCCCGCGACGATTTGTGATCCATCGAATTTTGTGCTTGTGGTCCCGCGACAATGTGTGATTCGTAGAATTTTGTGCTTGTGGTCCCGCGTCAGTCCTGCCAGGCTTTCCCAAGAGTGAAAACGTGTTTTTGAAAATTAAATATTGCCAGCCTGTATTCACATGCATCGTTCCGTAAACTTGGGTATAATTTTGCCACACCCGGGTCTTCTGTATGATTTTTGTAGATTATGTCGATAAATATCAGTCTTCTTTTTGTCGCTGCGACAATAATGAATAATGCGCTCACTGTTTGTCGCACTGCGACAACAATGAGTACCGTATTCACTTTTGTCGTCCCAGAAAATATCTGACATGTCGCATGGTGCGACAAAAATAAAAGATTATGCGACAAAAATGAAGTGCTACCGTACTCGAGGCGGTCGAATTTCTCCATTTAGGGTTTCTCCAAAACAGCCGATCTGAAAAGTAAAGCAAAGAACCAACACTTAGTAAAAAACGGAAAACGCATAAAAGATTCCATTATGCAAAACATAACTAGCAACCTAGGAACCTCAAAGAAGCGCGAATGTGAACGCGAGATGATGGCGGAAATTTTGAATTCGCCACTCGAATACTTTCAGCGATCTGAAAAATAAAACCAACCAAGTAACGTTTAGTAAATATGAAAGATAATATAAGTCACAAACGAAAGTAACGAAGGAAACTGAAAAGGAGAGGTGGAGTGAGTTGGATTTGAACCAACTATTTCGAGTGCAAAGGACTCGCGGGAATTTTCCCGTTCACTCCAAGTCAAAGTTCCACGCATGCCAAGGATGAGCGCGTTAAGCACACACGCACACACACACACGCACGCACTAATACATACACATATTAAAAACATGCACTATACACCTGTGACATATTGCAGCGAGCAAGAATGAGAAATATCAGACGAAAATGCAACCCGCTGGCGAGGTCACCACACGCTGCTGCACACTGCTGCACACTGCTGCACACTGCTGCACACTGCTGGACGGCGAAATGTGAAGTGTTGACGACTGTAGCGGCGAGTTTGAACTTTTACAGTTCTCTACAAAATGCCTACCTTTACTTCCCCACCGCTCTATTCGGGCGGTCATCCTAATTGAGGTACAATTTTCTTTCTCTGTGCCTTTTTGGGGGGGATGCAACACTTTTGCCCATTTTTCGTGCAACTAAAATGTTGTTTGGGCTCGTCGTGCACTAGATTTCTTTTTGCGCTCGTGTCTCCTGCTGTCCCCCTTCGGAGAATTGTGTCACACGCAGCATTTGTCACGGTCACTGCGCAAGCATAAAACACCCAACTATTTTATGTTATGCCATCTTACTTCTTAGTAGTGTTCCGAGAGGCTATCATGATAATACGCCGGGCATCGTACTTAGTGGTCTGTATGTTGAATAGATGCAATCATACATGTATGTGTAGATAGACCTATCAACTAACTTAGCCGTATATTATGTAGCATAGCAACAGAGGGTAAACGATATTTGACACGAAGTGGGAACTGATTCCGCGCGATCGAGATGTCATGTCATCAGACCTGAGACAGGTCGTCATCGTCATTTCGCCGGATCCGAGGTGCCACCGCTGCGAGGTGCACATGGTAAAGCTGCGAACGGAAGGTCAAAGGCAAAGGGGAAGGCAAAGGGTTTAAGATTTAGCGGCAGTAGGAATAGTTTTCAGAAGCATATGGAAAGTATTCTAGTGCTTCTGAAAACTATTCCTACTTCTTCTATATCCTAAACCCTTTGCCTTGCCTTTTACTGCTGCACGCGACCGGCAAGCATCTTTGAAACTTCCGAGTTTCAAAGATGCGTTTTGTATTTTGGGTGCACCCTAAAATTACAAAACAGCCGAGCGCTTCCCGTTTGTGCGGGATATTCACATTTATTCCATGGCATATTTCATATGAAATATACACATAAGCACGAAGGCATCGGCCACGCATCTTTGAAACTAACGAGTTTCAAAGATGCGTTTTTGGTCATTTGGGTGCGCATACCCAAATAACAAATCAGCCGAGCGCTTCCCGTTGGCGTGGGGTATCCATCGCTTGAATGTTGAATATTCATTATGATATGAGTTAGCATGCGAGGTTGCGAAGGCATCGGGACAGAATCTACGAAACTGTCCTATGCCTTTGCCTTTGGGTTTGGGTTCGAACGTACCCAAACCCAAAGATGGCAAACAGCCGAGGGCTTCCCGTGCGTCCTAGCGCACGAAACTTGGCACAAATACTGCCAAGATACATATATTTAAGTTACCTGAAGCTCAAGGCTTCAAGTTACTTGTGCGCGAAACGCGCAATTTGTTTCTAAGGCAGATGTTTTGGGTTTCGGTTCGAACCCAAACTCAAAGATGCCAAACAGCCGAGGGCTTCCCGTGCGTCCTAGCGCACGAAACTTGGCACAAATACTGCCAAGATACATATCTTTAAGTTACCTGAAGCTCAAGGCTTCAAGTTACTTGTGCGCGAAACGCGCAATTTATTTCTAAGGCAGATGTTTTGGGTTTGGGTTTGGGTTCGAACCCAAACGCAAAGATGCCAAACAGCCGAGGGCTTCCCGTGCGTCCTAGAGCACGAAGCTTGGCACAAATACTGCCAAGGGATATATCTTTAAGTTACCTGAAGCTCAAGGCTTCAAGTTACTTGTGCGCGAAACGCGCAATTTATTTCTAAGGCAGATGTTTTGGGTTCGAGTTTGGGTTCGAACCCAAACCCAAAGATGCCAAGCAGCCGAGGGTTTCCCCTGCGTGTGCATGTGTGTTAATTCATACGAAATATTTCATGGAATACATGTGAATATCCCGCACAAACGGGAAGCGCTCGGCTGTTTTGTAATTTTAGGGTGCACCCAAAATACAAAACGCATCTTTGAAACTCGGAAGTTTCAAAGATGCTTGCCGGTCGCGTGCAGCAGTAAAAGGAAAGTCAAAGGGTTTAGGATATAGAAGAAGTAGGAATAGTTTTCAGAAGCACTAGAATACTTTCCATATGCTTCTGAAAACTATTCCTACTGCCGCTAAATCTTAAACCCTTTGCCTTTCCCTTTGCCTTTGACCTTCCGTTCGCAGTTTTACCATGTGCACCTCGGAGCGGTGGCACCTCGGATCCGGCGAAATGACGATGACGACCTGTCTCAGGTCTGATGACATCTCGATCGCGCGGAATCAGTTCCCACTTCGTGTCAAATATCGTTTACCCAACAGAGCATGATGACAACCCTGAAGCTGTTAGGAAGATACCTGGAATGTCTTCCGTACGTCTTCCGTGTGCCTTCTGCATGTCTTCTGTGATTACGCGATGAGTGTACGTGTGGTATCAAGTAGCTATGTGGCCAAATTGCCTAATCATCACATATGTGTCGATAGCACATGTCAGAATGTATTCTGGTCAAGAAGACATTCAGAACATCTTCCGTGTATCTTCCGGGAAGACTGTCCTTTGTATGTCTTCCAGGAAGATGTCTTCCGAAACCCAGAAGGCATTCTGAACATCTTCGGTACGTCTTCCCCGAAGAGTGTCTTCTGGTTTCCAGAACACGTTTCCACTCAGAAGATGTCTTCTGGAAACCAGAAGACGTCATGTACAGTATACGAAGACGTCTATAAGACGTTCAGAAGACGTCTTCTAGACGTCTTTTGATTTCCCCAGAATGTAGGGGTTTCTGCTGTATATGTATCTCATATATACAACTGTTCTGTTGTATATATATATATACATCACCTACCTAAGTGGAAACGGGGGCAACCCCCCTTTCTTTACCTTTTTTTTTTTGTTGTTGAAGAACTATAGGTGAACTCTCTAAGGTATGCATTTCACCGGCACGATAGGGGGTCCGGCTCTAAGGTAGCTGATTTGGGTGGTCGCCTATGGGGGGGCAACCGTAAGGTAACGATTTGCCCGCGAGCGTAGGTCCCTGTCAATAATGCTAGTCTCTTGTCCCCGTCCTTATAGGTCCCCCCGTGCCAGTTTTAAGGACTTGCCTTACCATTGGAGAACGTGTCCCACCACCAGTACTCCGCCAGTCGCCAGTCGAGTGCACTCACTCAACTTCCGAGTTCGTGAGATCTAGAGAAAATAAGGGACCATCGCATGAAGCTTGAGTTCATACACTGTTCATACACTGTTCATACACTGTTCATACACTGTTCATACACTGTTCATACCAATATACTTCTGAGAAATCCTGCAATTTTGCTCACGCATACCATCAGGATGGCAAAATATTTTCCCGGCGAACGTTCGCGTATTGTCAGCAGCATGATGCCATTTCTTTCAGCTGGTGGGGTGTAGTGTGACGCCGCCAAGTAAGGCACAGGAGACTTTTGTGAGTAAGTTTCTTACCGACTTACAACTCGCCGCTATCAAGTCAGATACTGAGAAGTCCTTTATAGAGGCCTTGATTTCTTTGCGGAAGCTAGTTGACCGCGCTAAGCCCTCGGGGAGTATAGGAAACTTCAGCAGGACAATGAGCTGATGCACCGGGACGAGCAGGTCAGAAAGCACATAGCGGCTAAACTGGCTGCAGCGTCAGTTCAGGTCGCGGTTTCCCCTCCAGACTTCCCGGAGCGAAGTGCAGTTCAGAAGGCAGTCGCCATCGGCCTGCTAGCTGACGCGTGCACTTACTTCCTCCCGGACTCTGACTCCGACGCGGAAGGAGGAACGTCAGTCACCCGCCTGGACTGCATAATGCAGGACGGCGATATCAGTCCGAGCTGGTGTGAGTCCCTGGCAGCGGTATCCTCGATGGGAGCGCGCCCGAGGAGTTTTGAAAGGCACAGTCGCACACCGACGTTACTGTTGTTTTGGGCCTGGATCGCGGGCGTCAGAGTCAAGGTGTTGGTGGATTCAGGAGCGTCCACCAACATTATTGCGAAGAGTACATTGCAGAAGCTCACCGGCGTCAAGCCGGTGCGCCACGAGCAAGCCATGCGAGTTCGAGTGGCTGACGGCACCACGTATGATGCTAATTCCTGCATCAGGCCCAAGCTCTTTGCTGAGACGTCAAAAGGAGCGTACGGCCAGCAGGTTGAGCTTCGGGTGATGCCCCTTGACCTCAAGGTGGATGTCATCTTGGGAGGTCCTTGGCTGGCAAACCTTTCCCCGGTTACACTGGATTATAAGAATTGGGGTTCGGTCCGGTTCACCAAGGGCAGGGAAGAGGTCGTCATCACCGGCTGTTCGCCGGGATCCCCGGACCCCAGAGAGTCGCCCCAAGGAGGACCAAGCGGGTTCTTCCTCACTCGCCTTTGCCCTGCTCTCCAAAGCGCAAGGGACTTGACCGGTCGGACCTCTGGCTCTTTCAGCTCCAGATACCTTTGTAGCGCCCTAATGGCGGGGCGCAGGCGAGCACCTGGCTGCTGGGCCTTAAAGGCTTTCCTAACTCTGGGGGGTAAACGCTGAGCCCTGAACTTCCAGTGCCCGCGAACTCTCGCAACGTCCGACCCCTGGTTCTCCAAGTGCTGTAGGTAGACTGCCCGTGGCTCAACTGTGTGGCTTGACCGGTTTTTATCCCGGGTGTCCGCACCAGTGATCCAGCAGAGCAGCTCCCATGGCTCCTCGGGACGCGGAACCGAGGCGGTCGCTGGGGTTCTGGCGGACTTCCAGAAGTTCGCCCGCTGTTGCATTTACACCAAGTGAAGCCATGATATCCGGAATCAATTTTGGCTCGTCGCTGGAGGTCCTCAAAGTGGTTGGCTCACGCAAACCGTTGGCATGTACCGTACGTACAAGAATGGCTTGAAGCCCTTCAAAGAGGTTACTTTGCACCAAGCTGAGCGCGTCTCGCTACGAGTGTTACATCTTGGCCCGTCTGGATGGAGGCCCGCAGGCATCGTGCGGTGTGTTCAACAGCTCATGCACATGTTGCCAAAGGACTCCGTGGTTTATGATTCAGCGAAAAAGGTGTTCACTATGAATGAACAGTCTGCCGCGATGATCGGGCAGTGTGTTTTATGTGGGCCTGCATATTGGGCACATGCGGTGGCACCGTAGCTTGAGGACACAGTAGCTGTGCATAGACACATGTGGGCTCAATAGCTTGAAACATAACTAACTGTCTGTATGACATATGTCGGTTTACTTGATCTCAAGGGCAAAATTATTTATTAGTATCGGAGATGCGAAACATATCGCACAGTAATTACAATGAACGCGATTATTCCAGTATAGGGTGCATATCGGCTAATATATATGCTGCATACCGGCGGATATATAGGCTACATACCAACCAATTTATAGGCCGCATATCGGTTGGTATATAGGCTGCATACCGGCTGACATATAAGCTCCATATCGGCTGATTTATAGGTTGCATATCGGCTTATTTATAGGTTGCATATCGGCTGATTTATAGGTTGATACATCGGCTGCATACCCGGCCGAAATAGAAGAGTTAGATAAGCGCCTGAAGCGGCTCGTCAGGGTACGTGAATTCAACCGCCGACGCCGAGCCATTTTGGATCAGGAGTTTGGATGGTTCGTTCGCGTAGCCAAGCCCAAGCCCGTCGAGGGAGAAGAACTCTCACCACCAGAGAGAACTTCGAAGCCCAGTCGGCCGTGGTTGACCAGAAGCAGGGCTCGCCAGGCTTTGGGTCCGAAACGTAGACCATGGCTGTCTCCTGAAGACAAGGCGCTTCGAGCCTCTCGATTGCAACGCAGATACGAGTTGGAGGATAGGGACCCGGCTTCTACCACAACAGAACGCCATGCGGACTTCCACGCCTTCGTGCAGGAGGAGTTGGATAGGTGATTGCATATCGGTTACGAGAATCCGCTTATGCACAAGCTGAAAATCAGCCTAGTGACTGCGAGGTGGTGACGGTGGACATCCTACCGAAGTGGCAAGCCACGTGCACGGAGGACATCCTACACTGGAACTACAAGCTCTACCCGCGACATCATTTCGATGTCATCTGGGCCAGCCCACCCTGCAAGGAGTACAGCAAGGCGAAGACGCAGGGGGCACCAGATCTGAAGCTGGCGGACAGGCGCGTGCGGCGTATCAGGGAGATGATTGAGTTCTACGACCCTGCGTACTTCTTCATAGAAAACCCCGCAGGCGACGCGCTGCGAGGGTTGCACACGTGCGCCGTGATGAAAGGTCTGCCAGAGTCGCTGTTGACCACCTATTGTAAGTATGGTACATCGTACATGAAGCCAACTCACACATGGACACATGCAGCGCCTTCGGTACTCTTGTTGCTGTGCACCCACGCGACTCCCTGCCCTGCGCGAGCGATGCTGGGGAGGCACGAGAACACTGCCCAAGGGGGCATCTCTGCGGCCAACACCCGCGGTATGGGTTCAGCGCAGGCGGTGTATGCGATACCTCGCGCGTTGCTACACCACTTGTTTTGCGAACTGAAGCTGAACGAGCGCATGAAGGAGGAGAACGCGCTCGCGGTAATGAACCTTATATCGACGCT
This sequence comes from Cymbomonas tetramitiformis, assembly GCA_001247695.2. Classification (NCBI taxonomy): domain Eukaryota; kingdom Viridiplantae; phylum Chlorophyta; class Pyramimonadophyceae; order Pyramimonadales; family Pyramimonadaceae; genus Cymbomonas; species Cymbomonas tetramitiformis. The sequence goes on along the minus strand of LGRX02023258.1, from coordinate 18,294 downwards.
GACAGCAAGGACAGACGAGTCCGAGTCTCAAGATACCGAGGCTGGTCAGCCACGGGGCGCAAAGGCCGCGGAAGACCCGTGATCTGGGGAAGTACCCGCTGGGGTTGCCAAACCTGATGAGCGTTGGCAGTGTGAGACGGTGAGGCGCCTTCGGTGAACCAAGACTACGGAAGGGGACCCAGACCCAAGGACTGGGGGGCACAGACCCAAGAACCGCAGAGGGGGACCCGGACCCGAGAATTGGGGGGCACGGACCCGAGAACCGAGGGCTTAGCAGCTCGATCCTTGTCACAAAGTGCATGCTAACCCCCTGACAATGTACATAAGGGCACGCAGGACAGCCTAGCGAGGACGTAGGCACGCCTAAAAGGGGGGAGATTTGCACTAGGGTGTATCGCGAGTCAGACGAGAGACAGACGTGTCAGAGTGACGAGTGACAGCACTGATGGCAGTCACCAGTATGACCGAGAGGTATGGCGAGGGTGACTGACAGAATGTGACTTTTTGAACATCTGCACCCACAGCAGATCAGGTTGAGAGAATTGGTGGGAAACCAATCCAGAAATGGTAAGAACCATTTAATATTCAACCAGCCAAACAGAACTGGAGGGAAACCAGGAGAGCCTCAGTTCTTGCCACATCATCAGACCTATGCTTATCTAGGAAATCAGAGCAGAGATTATTGTATGATTGGTAGCTGCAGTCCAAGGGCTGTATGACAAGACATGCCATCGGACTGCTGAAAATGAAGTGACTGAGCAATGTGACGATCGAATCCGAGGTGAGCTGAGGGAATTCGAGTCGACATGTTACTACTTAAAGAGCTGAGCAAGCTCTCATGTCAGTTTTTGAATTAGTTACACATTGGCACCAACCTCTGGTGTCTTGTAACTCCGAACAGTAAAGTTTAACCGAAATTCCGATATCCGACAATATCCTTTGTGATCTTAGTATTACATCCGAAATGCTTTCCATGCATTTCCTGTAAGTGTTAGCTTACACCGGAGTGAGCCTTGTCTCGTCTCACACCCCGAACATAATGGGCGTGAGTCGAGCCAGTCGAGCCAGCCATCTCGACTCACGCCCAGCAGAGACGCATGCAGCACTGCACAGCATAATTATCACGTACATCGCATGCACATATGCAGCATATTTTGAGCATCTCACAGTGCGCTGTTACCTGTAGCGGAAACGCGGATGGCAACCGCATCCACATTTCCGCTAGGGGTTCTTCCCTCATTCGCGCTCTCGACTGCAAGCGAGTATGCGTATCGGATGAGGGAAGCGATAGCAAAAACATTATTTCGTATGCTTTATATTTCAGGAATAAATGCTGCAGACTGAACGTTCAGCCACACATCTCGCAGTGGGCTGACGCGTTCATTTGGGTAAAGCGGGCGGAATTTCAGGATTTTGAAACCTCCAAAAGATGCGATATATGTTATCATCCTAGGTGAAACGGGTACCAACACATTCAGTATGAATGCGTGACAATATTTTATAGCAATAGGATACTTAGATTAATACATGATCTTAGAGATCTTTCCTTCATTGGGCGGGGCACACTGCGGGGGGGCGGAAGCGTTCCGGCTTAACTTAAAATTGCATATTTAACAAATAGCAATCAAGCAAGGAGACTGTACAAAACGACAATCTATTGCAAAAAGCGACAGAGGCCAGACGCAACGCGAAAAGTCACCTGTGACGTGAATTCGACGTGAGCACGTGACGGAGGCTAGACACGTCATCATACGATGGATGTGTGAATGCAAACTGTGGAATGTATTTTTTATACCAGCAGATCTTTTTAAGATTGATATAAAAATTGAAGGAACTTTGCATTACGATCGGGGAATCTAGAAGCGCGAACTTTACATCGCAAGTCGGTGATTGGACAAAAGTTCCCATCGCTTCCAAGTCAGCAGGGATGCACGAACAAGCACCCACGATGGGCCCAGCGTGGGCCCATCTTCGATCGTTCTTGGGCCCACGCCCAGCGACCACCGAGTTTACGCCCCTACGGTCACCTTTCTTGGGAGAGTCGAAGGCACACGTCGGGAGCACGAGCATCGTGGATGTATCACCGATGCACCATCGGTGCACCCTGGGGTCATAGGCGCGCCGCACCCTAGAAATAATTTGCACACGAATTCGCTTGATCGTTGATGGCATACCGCAATACGGCATTCCCAAAAAATGAATGAACGATTCTATTCCCGAATCTCGTTTTTTTTAATTCCTACGGAAATATTTTCCCTCTTGCCCCCCCTTCTGCGGAATCGCTATTCCCATCAATTGTGACGACCTGCACTGGCGAGTCCCTCGGAAAGCCAACAAAGAACAATGCGAATGGGCATCCCGATCCCGATGTTCGTGTTCATATACCATGCCATGCCAGCCTTGCTCTCACCCAGGTGTTCGTTTTTGTATGCCAGCCTTGCTCTTTTTATATGCCAGCCTTGCTAGAGCTCTAGTTGCTTTTCATCATTTTCGATTTGCATCTGATCGAGCAGCAGGAGCAGCCCGAGTGTCTTACAAAGGGTTTGAGCTCGGACCTTCATAATCGCCAGATTATTGCTACTCGTGTGTACAGTGAAATTCAATATAGTTCAACTTAGCTTCATGATGAATTTTCAAAATGACATTGCTGCAGTTTTATCATCCTTAGGCCATGGGGGTTACAAGCTGCGGGCGCCTCGGCGTCCGAAGCCGGCCTTTGGATCAGGTGCGCCCCGCCCATGCCTGCAGGGCATTCGCGGTAGTCGAAAGCAGGCTGCGAGGGCGAGGCTCCTCGGAGCTTGTAAGGATGTCCCACCTGTTCGCAAACTACGCAGCAGGGAGGGTCCTTACAAGCTGCGGGCACCTCGGCGTCCGCAGCCTGCCTTCGGCTCGGGTGCGCCTCGCCCATGCCTCCAGGGTATCTAGCGTGCGTGGGCCCAACTGCTGCGGGTGTTTCTCTTGTGCGTTTGTCCCTCGTGTATGTGGGGGTGATTTGTGACTAGGTACATACCGTTCAATATGGACACGATCTTCGACATCGCGCTGTGTATCTTGGGTATCTTGGTTCATTATGGCGCGCTCTGAATGTGGGTATCTTGGTTCATTATGATGGCTACGCATTTATGGTATATTGTGGTTTATCGGTTATGGCTTATTTACATGGCTTATTATGGCTACGTTGGCATGGTTTATTACATGGTTTATTATGGCTACGTTTTATATGGCTACTGTATTGTCAACGTTCCCATGTGCCCCAAACCTCTTGTTGTAACTTGCGTGTTTGCTTGATCCTTGTTTTTTTTTCTTGCATGTGTCGGACTAACAAACCCAATTCGAATATCTTGCCGTCTTCTGGCGGTTCCCCCGCACCCGGCGTGCGGGGAGGAGCTCTCGTTAGACCGGACTGCTACTCCAGCAGGCGGAGCTCGGTCTTTATGAAGACCACCCATACAAGGGAACTTTTCATCATGGCCAATCCACTTCGGTACGCACTCCTGCATGTAGTGTTGCTTGCAATGCGTGTTTTGCTTTTGCGCCACCGCACAGCCTTTCCCCACCCATGGTTGCGACGGCTTCACGCATGATGGCGCCTGTAGCGGTCAGCAGGTTGCTGGTGCTATATTCGCAATGCTTCAGTGGACACGATTGCACCGAGTTATATCCCCTTAACACCTTCAATCGAGATTCCACATTTCTGCACTCCGTCATTTTCTCCGACGCTAGATTTACCAGCTCATGACCCATCTTCAGTTCGGACAACTATATATGGACCCTCCACCGTGCCAGCATTGTAGCTGGAAACTTTTATAGTGGCCAGAGTTGCTTTGACGTGCCTGCACAGCGCCCTTGCTCTGTTGCTGCATGTGCAGATGCGCCCCAATATGGGTTGGTGTCAGGGTTTTAACATTTTTGCATCTCAGAATTGCGCAGTCGATATCGGGACAGCCCTGCCACAATGGACAGGCCTCCATGTAGTCCTAACTTTTCCATCGAAGATGAGCAGGCAATTGTCTCCGATTAGATTAGATCGGAGATATACCACCCACCTGTATATCCTAGCACCTCTTAGCATGCACGTTGCCACAGTGTGAGAACCCATGCACAGGGAATGACTTGTGCAGGCTGTACTGAAATATATCGGACGTGTATATCTGTCAAGCGGATTCTTGATTTTAAGTGTTGAAATCACGAACTATAAACATAACTGAAAAGTTTGTTTTTTGGGGGTGGAAACAAAATAATATATCTAATGTTTGTTCGTTTGCTTTGTTTGTTTGCTTTGTTTGTTTTGTTTTGCTTTGCTTTGCTTTGCTGGTTGGTTTGGTTTGGTTTGGTTTGGTTTGGTTTGGTTTGGTTTGGTTTGGTTTGTTTTGGTTTGTTTTGTTTTGTTTTGTTTTGTTTTGTTTTGTTTTGTTTTGTTTTGTTTTGTTTTGTTTTGTTTTGTTTTGTTTTGTTTTGTTTTGTTTTGTTTTGTTTTGGTCTGGTTTGGTTTGGTTTGGTTCGGTTTGGTTTGGTTTGGTTTGGTTTGGCTTGGCTTGGTTTGGTTTGGTTTGGTTTGGCTTGGCTTGGTTTGGTTTGGTTTGGTTTGGTCTGGTCTGGTTTGGTTGGTTTGGTTGGTTTGTTTGTAGCAGTGGTTCGCTCAGATACTTATTTCATTATTTATCTTGTTTTTTGGATATTTTTTTTCACGAGATATCACGCATGATATTTTATTTAACTGTTAAGATTGTTGTTTGTAGGACGCAATGGTCATGTCATACGACAGCACGAATATCACTCCACAAGGTGCTGATCGCAAGGAATTGGATGGTCTGCCGTAATGTGTACCGTGCGTCCGTACCATACCGCAATGAATGCTTAACGGCACCATGCGGTATGGCATCGATACTCTCCAACAAGTGTACCATGAGGTACATATAACGTAGTGCAACGCGCTTCCGGTATTTCGGGTGCCATCACCCGCTGCATGTGGATCAACGCCATCCAGATGTGATGCTGGGGCACATTGCACCGCGTGTATACACAGCTGAAAGACCTGGGTGTCCGAGTAAACCATTTTGCATGCTTGACTGCATCTGATGGCGAGCGGGCTTCGCGTCGAAAACAATTATCAAGGAATAAGGAAAATTCGTTGGCTTGTCGTTTGGTGTCGGTGAGATCGCGATTGGATTCGAATTATCTTACACCTTGATGTTGGCTCTTATTGCAGTGACAAGTAAAAATAATTATTCAATAATTTCGTTGTTGTTTTTATTTGTCGCTGATTGAGCGACCCGACGAATTAATCGTTTACTGTTTTCTTTACATAACTGGACTCACCCCTAGCACAAACAGGTAGCATCAGGAGATAGCAACCTCTATGAGAGCGAGAGTTGTGTTGGAGGCACGAAAAATATGAGACACCCTGGAAAATGGGTTCTAGATTTATGGGATACATATATAGGGAGTTCCAAAATGCCCAGTGATGAGCGAACTGTTCGGGGGGTGGGGGGTGAGTGAATCTTGCATTCGACTGACGGACTATTGGGGGGAAATGATAGTCCAGACTGAGGTGTGAGAGAATAAAGAGAGAAAGTGAGACTTGCCTCTCACACTTAGTTATGCATTGTTAAAAATGCATCTGTAACCTCGGGTCTTTGTGAATAATACTCGTCAAGAACCCAATATATTTTAAATACGATAAACCATTCCGTGTTCTCACGGTGATATCCTGGTACATGAGGCATACTCGCTGCTCCTTATTGCTTTCCTGGTCTGTCCGAACTCCGGTGATTTATATCACATGAACCCTCTGCCGGTGTTTAGGTGGTCTACATTTGTGCCATCTCTGCTACTATCCAGAACGCTCGGTGAGCTCAAGGGACGACTCTGCCAACATTTTGTCTGATGCACCTTCTTCGGACCTTAACAACTGGATTATGGTATCGATTACTGAGCCGCCTTCTGCTCCTCCCCCGGCAACCTGCTCCACCACACCGACCCCAACAGCCTGTCATATCACACCCTCACCAACCTGCTACATCGCACCAACATGGACAATTTGTCCCCTCGCACTCGTAGCAACCTATCACATCACAGCCCAGCAGCCTGCCCCATTGCTCACACACCAACCCCCAATTGCTGTCACGTCACACTGGCCCACATATCACAGCATGAGTTATATTGCGTAGTGCTACCTTACCATCGATCAGCCACACACAAAGTTGAGTGGTGCTAGGCAAGCACCGAAATCAGCAAGAGCATTGCCCCGAAGGAAAGAAAGGATAAATCAAGAACCAGGATGGGTTCGCGGCATGCTACCGTACAAGCAACCAAGCATGCCTGAACAAATGTTCCATTGTGCGTGGCGAAGCCTTTGATACCCGGAGGAGGCACATAGAGCAATCATATAAAATTTCCTGGGCAGCCGGGCAGAGAGGATACCGCTTATCAAAGGAACCGGTGCCAAGATCTGCCAACTGAACGCAGCCCACCACCATCCTATGTGGACACGAGCGGGCAGGAACACGGCAGGGCCGTGAGAAGACAACATATACACACGGATCCTAGTCAAAAGCGACAGTGTGGGGCATCGGGGACCTCATCCAGCTTTGCGCTTCAGGTGCGTAATGGAAATACTTCAGGCTGGTACTCGAGCCCAGAGAGGGCAAAGGCAAATACATCAGAGGGGAAACCTAGCCGCAGTCCACACTCCACCAATGTTTGCCCTATTTGTCCTGGGCACCCCAGAAAAATGCCAACGAAAGATCAATAGTACCGCTGGCACGGACATCTGATTGGAATAGACTAAATACGGCACCAAAGTGCTCCCCGCCACAAATCAAGGGAAGCCACAGAGCGTGGACCTCGCCACCCTCCGCCTCTCCTTGCAGCAAAGGCAGACTAGTCTGCCGTGCTCCTCGAGAGGCAGCACCCGCCAGAACGGTGCCATAGGGATCGCAGCTGTGCTCATCGACGGAAGGAAGCTACCCAACCCGGGGGACTTGTTGTGCTCACTCGCACGGGCCCGCATGGGGAGTGCCTATCGGAAGTACCATTTAGGCCAAGGGGGGTGCGAGCTGAGGGAGAGCCTGGTGGGAAGGGGAGGGTGAGTGCGGGAGGAAAGGGAGAGAGCAAAGGAGAGTTCTCACACGCAAGATAAGTGGAATCAGACATGTGACTCGTGTCGACTGTCATCGGAGCCAATCTGCCCCCATTCCTCGCTGATAAACCAATGAACAAGGAGAGCCGAGTAGAACCCGATTATCCTTGGCGTGCAAATCTCACAGGACACCTTGATCTGTATCCAGGGGCTTGGCTTTGCTCTCGCAGGAACGTTTGGGTGCTCGGGTTGCGGGTGAGAAGAGGGGTAGGCACTGGTCTTAGGCTGGGTGTCCGTCGGGGGACAGCAAGCGCACTCCCAGGGCCAGCGCAGAAGGGTACGACTGACTGAGCGAGTCTGGGGACTGAGCCTGGCCTGTGAGTAATCACACCGGGCATGACTATCCGCCTCTGGCCTGTGAGTAATCACACCGAGCATGACTATCCGCCTCTGGCCTGTGAGTGTCCAACAAATGAAGGAGAATTATGACGGGTGCTACTGAGTAGAGCACATCTCGGGTGGGTGTCCCCCATATTGTGAGCACTAACTCATGACGCGATCTAAGGGGGGCTCGGAGAGGAACACCAGTGCACGGGCACCATTCACCCGTCTTTGCGCAGGTGCGGGTCTCAATGGCGCAGCTTAGTCCCGAGATGGGCGGCTGAGGTGGCCAACATTGCTCCTCGTCACCGGGAGAGGGAAGCACCCACTGGCCCAGGCTTCCAATATACTAAATAGACTACATACATGACGGCATCAAAGTGTTCCCCGCAAAAATCAAGGGAAGACACAGCGTGTGGATATCACCACCCTTGGCTGCTCCTTGCAGCTAACACAAGCGCGTCTGCTGTGCTTCCCCGAGATGCTGCCTGCCAGAGAGGTACCACGCGGACAGCAACGTCCCACCGGAGAGCGTGGACAAATGTCTGCCTCGAAGTGTGCGCTCAAGTGTTCGATCCCACCGGGCCGGCGCGGCACCACTGAGGCCTCCTGCCCAGTCTGGGGGAAGAGCGCACTGCGGCCACAGAAGGAACCGGCGCGCAAGGAGAACGCGGGCAAGTCTCCTCTTTGTGTTGGCCGGCGCCCTCGATATCCTCTGTGCGGCGGAGCAGCGGAGCGGACGCGCTGGAACCCTTCGGCATGCTGGCAGCGAGGGCGACACTTGCTCACGCTTGCCGCACCAGGATGCGCACACGCGGCGAGAGGCGCGTGGCACGGCAACCAAAGCCAGAGCCCAACACTGACACGGTTTATGCAAGAAGCATGCAGCAGCAGGGCAGGCAATGACAAAGTTGAAAAGACGAGAACATGCAGGTACGTATCACGCACCCGCGCCAGAGTGTAACATACTAAGACTAGGGCAACTTGGAGTCTCTCTGCCAACCAGGCCACTGTGGCAGGTGGGAGGCCCGCTAGCACCGCGCTGCAGGCCGCCCGTGAGGAGCGCCCGGGGTCTCGCACGGAAGGATGAAGACGCACACGGCCGCCACAGACACGGGTGGCGCGCGTCTCAGCACATCGTGACACATCCAGAAACAGTGCTCGACCCTGGAGCAACCCCCCTCAAACTACACGCAGAAGGGTGGCAGATTGACCCGTAGGCCTTCCTGCGGATGCAGCAGCACGAAGCCAGATGTGCGCACACCACAAAGACGTGATTGCTGTCACGCGTGGGGGCCTGGGTCGATGACTCAGCGCCCCTTGGCAAGTGACGGGGCTTCCCGCAGGCTCCGTACTGCGCCGCAACGAACGTCACAGCAGCATACGCGAGGGCAATCCTGGGGCGGAGATCGAATCACCAGTAAGGTGGTGCCAGCCCGGTTCCAGGGATGCCACGGAGCTCACGAGTGGAACCAGCATGCCAATCAAAGCCACCCGAGGTATTGGTCAAGCTGTGGATGTGCGACAACAGCGCTTGCACCAATCAGAGTGCTCCCTAGGCCGGAGGTGACATCGGGGCAGGAAGCTGAAGAGCACATGTACCGTCAGATCAGGCTGATCAATCTTGTGCATGAGGAGCTTATCCAGTTCGGCGCGCAGCTCCTGCCATTGCACCTCCCTCCACTCCGCTTCAAGCCCCTCGCCCGTTACCATCTCCTTCTGCTGCTGGCATACAAGAGGAAACGTCCAACTTCACAGAGAGGCCCGCCCCGTTACAACGGTATGGAAGCACAGCTGAATACAATTCTCTTGAGCCCCAGCTCCATTCCGTCTTCGCCCTGCTGACACCGGCGATGCACGGCACAAGGAGCGCATCGGGGTGTGGCTGTCCCGCGTCAAGAATGGCCAAGTGGAGCATCAGCTGATGCACAGCTCGCTGATAGAGCTTGTCCTCAATGTCTGGCGCCGACGAATGAGGTGAATCAGCCATCGCACGAGTGCCGCTTACCTTGAAGAGCACGGCGACGCGTGGCGGGGCACGGAATTGGAGCCAGCGGTCAACGTTGATGAGCGTGCGCTGGTGGTCCACCGCGACGTCGCCTGCGAAGAGCAGCATGGCGTAGGCGCCCACAATCGTGGTCTCGCGCACGTACACCTTGGTGGTGAGCACCTTCTCATGGAACAGCAGGAAGCGGTGCGGGAAGTGCTCGCAGTTGAAGTTAAGTGATGATGGGTGCACGGCCACCTCGCCGTCTCCGCGCGTCACAAACACGTGATGCTGCCCTCCGGCCTGTGCCGAGAGTGCGCTTGCGGCAGGGGTGAGGAAACCCGCGCGGGCGTCGATGCGCGCCACGTTTGGGTACAAGCCCGCGCACAGCACCGCCCGCACCAACTCCAGGGAGCTGTTATGTTGATTGGCCTCCACGCCGGTAGCCTTCATCACGCCATCGCCCCCTGAGGTGCTCCACACGACCAGCGAGTCAGCATCGGCTCATTTGGTACACGCATCTCTCTGGGCTGCTTCTGGTTGCAACAACCCAAAAGAGTACTGGTCAAACCACGGCGGGCTAGCGTCTCCCCCGGTAGAGGCTGAGCAGCCGGCCGCACGTGTAGAGAGAGAAGATTTCATGATGTGTATAGACCGCGCTGCACAAAATGATGACAGTGTTCGCCACGTGCCCCCCCTGCTGCGGTGTCCCCCGCCTCCAAGCGCAACGTGAGCGCGCAGCGGAGATGGCATTGTGTGACGAAGGGGCTTCTGTGGCAGAGGGCTTGCATCTGCTTTTCCGCCCCGTACCAATTGACTTGCGCTGACAAACACGCGACACGTCATACTGGCAGTTCAAATTCGACTGCGCACCCCTCCACAGGTCCACCCCTGCGCCCTTATCTCACCGCCCCCCCTCGCCATACCCATCGCCACAGCAGTCCACCGTCCACTCGGTTCGGTTCTTGTGATAGGGAGAGAGTGCGTACCCGCGAAGGCTGCCTCCTTCTCCATGGCGCGGACACGGGGGCCGCCCTTGACAAATCCGATGGTCCCAAGCAACTCTGCGAACTGCCGCTTCATGTCCGCCACATTGCGCAGCACCTGGCAGGTTGCCGTGGGCACAGGCTTCAGAGCATGATAGGCCTCCATTTGACCCCATCGGGAGATGACAAGCAGCAACTCGAGCTAGGCGAGATCAGATCTAGTGGCTGGTCCGCCGCCATGGCTGGCTGGGGATTACCTCCACGCAAACAACACATGAGGGGCAGCTCTCCCTCAGTGGCGGGCGGAGCGGGCGGACGGACCTGGCCGGAGAGGAAGTTCTGTGCCAGATACCGAGCCTCGCTTGGAGTGGTGCGCCCAGCGCCCTTGCCGCCGCCTTTGCCTCCACTGGCGCCTCGGCCGCGCGCTGTGAGCCACCCGTTGTAGGCGCGGAGGAGCGCGCAGTGGTCGCTGTGCGGGGTGAGGTCCTGCGGGCCCCTCGCCTGGGCAAGGGCGCGGCGCGCCTTGTCAGCAGCCTCCCGCTTGTCGATGGGCGCCACAAACGGGTTCCGCACACTGAGCCCCGCGGCAATCGTCAACACCTGAGAGCCCTCCACCCTCCCCTCCATAAGCGAGAGCCCTCTCTGCCGCGCGACCTCGAAGTGCCGCGGCAGGACAGAGCACGCGATGCGGCGGCAATGCCAGATGTTCATTGGTGGTTGAGATTCTCCCAGGGAGAGAAGGAAGCGCCAGGACTCGCTGGCTGTGGCAGGCTGCACTGGGAGCTTCAAATGAAGCCGAGAAGGTGCTCCAAGGCACGGCCGCCCTGCCCGCCCCTCCTGAATTGCACTGCACCCTGCCTACCTGCCTGGCACATGCGGAGAGGGGGGAACCACCGGATCCAGGCAGCCAAAGATGGCCCCATAGACCATCATCTTGCCGATCCGCGCATCCACGGGCAACTCCGCGAGGTGGTGGCCGAGCGCCGTGAGCTCCCCGTCGCTGTCCACCGCCGCGAGCTCCTGCAATGCCGCCACCGCGAGGCGGATGGCGGCCTCGGAGGGCGGCTCGATGGCACGCGCCAGGAACTCTGCAACGTTCCCCAGGCGCAGTGCCTTGATCTGCGCGGCCCCCGTACACGCGCCCCCTATCAGTGGATAACTCCCGATGAAGAGTGGAGCATAATGGCGGTAATGCAAGACGCCACCCAGCAACTTTCTCAGCCATCTAAACTCACAAAAAAACACCCATTGGACACTGACATTAGAGAAGCGCTGAGAAACGCTACTGAATGGCGCAGACGCTCGCGCCGCTGGAGGGGGCGCCCCTCCTGTTGTTGGTTTTGGCCCATCGGGGAGAGAGGGCCTTGCGTCCTGGCGTTTGGATCGATCCGATGGCGAGAGGAGTTTCATTTTCTGCAAGCGGGGGACGCGGCCTCATGTCCCGCTCTAAATAGGGCCAGTGACCAATCTGTGGAAGCGGGGCTTCAGCTGCTGCGCGCCCGGATGGCACCGCCTCCTCCTCTGCAGGCCGGCATGGCCAGCACTGGGTGTTTAATATGGTGAAGTGCGGCTAGAAAGGTGAGTGCCGCCGTACGCGGGGAGGCACCTGCAGGCACAGCTGCTCGAGGGGCACACGCAGAATCTCCGGCTGGGTGAAATCTGCGAGGTCCCCCTCCTTCTCGGAAGAATACAGGTGGAAGCAGTATCCGGGCTTGACTCGCCCAGCACGTCCACGCCGCTGGCGGGCGCTGGCTCGGCTGATCCACACCGTGTCGAGGGAGGCCATGCGTGTTGCCGGGTCGTAGCGATTCTCCTTCACACGACAGCCGTCCACCACAAACACCACATCGTCGATGGTGATGGAGGTCTCCGCGATGTTGGTGGCGATGACCACCTTGCGGACACCAGGTGGCGGCGTGGAGAAGGTACGGTGCTGCTCCTCCGAGGACAGCGTGGAGTGGAGCGGCACGAGTAGGAACTGACCCCCCTCATCAGCAAAGTCCTGCGCGGAATCCCATCGCCACCTCGGCCAAATTAAGCCACAACTTCACCGTCCTGAACACTTCCGCAAGGGCCCCCTTTCCCTGCATTGCTCACCGCCTCTCCCACGACTGCTCTCGAGAGGGGGGGGGTCTGGAGGTAGGGAGGGTCTGCGGACTGGCATGCGTTCGTAGGGGGGGGATGAAAGATGTGGAGCGCCACTCACGGGGGAAGAATCTACACATGGAAGTGCTTCTGATTTGGCAAAGGAGGTCGGGCTGAGAGGGGTGGAATGACATTTGGCAAAGGAGGTCGGGCTGAGAGGG